>WNWK01015320.1:0-48234 GCA_009830355.1 Cherax destructor
CCAACGACGTCTTCGCTCTGCGGCCCTTTCTTTACCTTCCTTCTTGCAGATGGCCCCTCCTTTAATCCTGACTCTCTCATTGACTTTTTGACAGAAACTGACTTGCTACACAAACTCTGAAGATTATACCTCTAGCACCTCCCTCAGTCCCTTCTACCTCGATCTCTTGCTACCCTCCTCCCCTGCACAATCCACCGTCATCTTGCACTCCATACCCTACTAATCGTCCATCTCCCTCTTACAACCCACTCTCCCTGCATCCTACAATAACCTGCAGCGCTGTATAACCCCTGTGGTTTAGCGCTTCTATTTGATTATAATAATAATAATTTAATCTCATATGGTCGCAAGGAGTTCTTCCCCAGCTGTGGAAGTCTGCTATTGTTCTCCCTTTTCGAAAACCAGGTACTACGGGATGTGATTCCTCTCACTACCGTCCCATCGCTCTTACCAGTGCAATTTGCAAGGTGATGGAATGTCTAGTTAATAGACGTTTGATGTGGTATTTAGAGACTCACAGTAGTCTCTCCCCTAGTCAGTATGGCTTCCGTAAGGGCCGTTCTGCCATTGACCCCTTGCTGCGCTTGGATACGTATATTCGTAATGCCTTTGCGAATAATCATTCGGTTATCGCTATCTTTTTCGACCTTGAGAAGGCTTATTATACAACTTGGATATATAATATCTTGGCCCAGGCCCACTCCTTAGGCCTCCGAGGCAACCTACCATTCTTTCTTAACTGACAGACATATCCGGGTCCGGGTTAGTAATAAACTCTCCCCGGAATTTGTCCAAGCTGAAGGTGTCCCCCAGGGATGTGTTCTGAGCACAACACTTTTTCTGCTTGCTATAAATAATCTGGCATCTGTTCTCCCATCCAATATTTGGTCATCGCTCTATGTGGATGACTTTGCTATAGCTTGTGCAGGTGCTGACTGTCACCTCATTGCAGTTTCCCTCCAGCATGCCATCAACCGGGTTTCTGATTGGGCCACCACTCACAGGTTTAAATTTTCTAGTGGCAAAACTCATCAAATTACGTTCACTAGACGTTCAGTGGTCTCTGATCATCCATTGTACCTATACGGCTCACGTATCCCAGAACGTGATAGTCAGGTTTCTCGGCCTCCTGTTTGACCGCAGATTGTCCTGGAAACCTCATATTACCTCTCTGAAGGCGACTTGTCATAGCCGGCTGAACCTCCTTAAAACCCTCGCACATCTTTCATGGGGGGCTGATCGTAGAACTCTCCTTCGCCTACATTCGGCCCTAATTCTATCGAAACTCGATTATGGTGACCAGATATATTCGGCAGCCTCTCCTGCCACTCTTTCCAGCCTTAATCCCATCCATCACCAGGGATTACGCTTATGCCTTGGGTGCTTTTCGTTCTTCCCGGTTGAGAGCCTCTATGTAGAAGCGAACATTCCATCCTTGTCCGATCGTCGCGATGCACATTGCATTCGCTATTATGTTCCCTCTCATGACCTCCGCAATCCTTCCATGTATAGGATTGTCACAGATGTTAGTAGAGCTCGTTATTTGTTCGTCGCCCCTGTTTACTTCGTCCCTTTTCTCTTCGTCTGCATTCACTCTTGTCTTCCCTTCAGCTTCCGCCTTTATATGTTCATGTGGCTTCACCCTTTCCTCTACCCCCTTGGGAAGTTCCTGCTGTCCGTGTCTGTTCTATTCCTCTACCTTGCGCGAAAGCCCAACTGCCTACGGCGGCTTCTCGCTCTTTCTTTCTAGACCATTTCCGTTCTCATTCCCATGCCATCGCAGTATACACTGATGGTTCAAAGTCATCTGACGGCGTCGGATTCGCAGCAGTGTTTCCGGACAGCGTCTTACGAGGGCATCTATTACCCTTGGATAGTATATTTACGGCTGAATTGTATGCCATTCTTGTGGCACTTATCCGTATTGCATCTATGCCTGTATCACCATTTGTGGTCGTTTCAGACTCCCTTAGTGCTTTACAGGCTATCCGTAAAATTGATACACCTCACCCAGTAGTTCTTCGTATCCACCTTTGGTTACGCCGTATCTTTAGCAAGCATAAAGATATTGTCTTTTGTTGGGTCCCTGGTCATGTTGACGTACAGGGCAATGAACAGGCAGACACTGCTGCGCGGTCAGCAGTACATGACCTTCCAGTTTCATATAGAGGTGTTCCTTTCACGGACTATTTTGCGGTCATTGCTACCCACCTTCGCACCCGTTGGCAGCAACGCTGGTCTGACCTGCTGAATAACAAACTTCATTCTATTAAACTGGTTATAGGTTTCTGGCCTTCTTCTTGTCACCAATGTCGAGGTTGGGAGACTACACTCTCCTGTCTTGCACGGCCACACTCGTCTTACTCACGGGTATCTCATGGAGAGGCTCCTGCCCCTCTCTGTGAGCATTGTCAGGTTCCAGTGTCTGTTCGACATATCCTGTTGGACTGCCACTCTATCAACGAGCACGCAGAATTTACCTCAACGCGTCTTCGCTCTGCGGCCCTTTCTTTACCTTCCCTTCTTGCAGATGGACCCTCCTTTAATCCTGACTCTCTCATTGACTTTTTGACAGAAACTGACTTACTACACAAACTCTGAAGATTATACCTCTAGCACCTCCCTCAGTCCCTTCTACCTCTATCTCTTGCTACCCTCCACCCCTGCACTATCCACCGTCATCTTGCACTCCATACCCTACTAATCGTCCATCTCCCTCTTACAACCCACTCTCCCTGCATCCTACAATAACCTGCAGCGCTGTATAACCCCTGTGGTTTAGCGCTTCTATTTGATTATAATAATAATAATGTGGATGGTAGCGCAAGAACATATGGATACACAAAAGGCCTAGGAACTAGGCCCCAAAAGGGTTAACAGGTGTACATATGGATTTATATCTACATTTCACTTATTTGTTACAAGCAAATTTAGGGAATTTGCTTAGTATATCTGGTATCTTATTTTCATTAATAAGATATCTTGACATGTCACATAGGTTATTATACTGTATATCTCTGTATTCCTCAATAAGTGGACAATTAAGCACATAGTGTTCAAGACAGTGACCATATGCCTGATCACATAATTTGAATTTAGTTTGATCATCATCTGTGTCTCCCAAACTGCCAGAAGTACTTCTGTGGTCTAAACGTCTGGTTGTGGTCTGAATTTATTGTCTTCAACACTATTTTGTTCCATATCAGGTTTTTATTAATAATGAATACAAACATGAGTGGCTCCAGAATTCCTGTGGTGGGTGGTAGGAGCGGCTATGTGGTTGCAAGAATGTTGGGGGACTGTGTTTGCAGAGTGAGCACACTATTTTTACTTATGGTGTATTTTACCGGTACAGATCAATAAAAATGGCATTTTTTTATAAAAAAAAATCTTTTTTTCATACCTTTTATATAAGAGAGAAAATAGTTGTTCATATCAAAGAATAAGACCATAAATTACATACAATTATATCAATATGTAAGTGTTCACATTGCAGTATTAATGTGATGATATATAGGAAGAACATAATATATCATTCTACTCTCAGATGAGAGTTATGGTGGGAAGCAAAAGTATTAATGATACCTTCATCATTGAGACTCTTGGCTCTTTTAATTTATACATGAACGTATTAAGTAAGAGAGAGAGTAGTACCCAGCCACTTCTGTCCAGTCCTACGCCTATGACCAGAATGAGGGAGACCCTTGTCTCTGCGCGCACACATGCGTGGGTCTCTAACGTCACAAGTAACTGATGTCACTTCTCTTCTTCAAGGGAAACTCCTTGCTGTGACGAAGAGGCTCTCGGTCTGAGGAATTGGACCCTTTGGTCTTCCTCTGACCGAACCTAATTACCCCTCAATTCTTCCCTTCCCTGTCCCATCTTCCCCATCCCTCCTCTCCCCATCTCTTCCCTTTCCCTTTCCTGTTTTCAGCCTTTGGGGTCTATCCCTCAGGCATTCTAGTTCCTAGGTAGGGGAAAGGGTACCTTGGTCCATCCCATTCCGTTGAGGTTCTTGGCGGTGGTGTAGTTTGCCGTGGAATCTGGATCGCCTGGGGATGTCCCGATCCCTCTCTGGTCTCCTGGGGGTGGCTTTGGGTATCTTTTGGGCGACGGGTGTATCTCTGGAGGCCACCTTTCGGATTCCGGGGGTGGTGGTCGAAGGAGGTATGCTTTGTTGCGGATATCCAGCCGCCCTCTCTTTTGCCTGCCGAGGTGGCTCTGTGTATGTGAGGTTGCTATCCTGGATTGCTGGTTTACTGGCATGAAGGGTAGGGTATAGCACGAGTTCCATGCAGCATCTGCACTACTTGTGGTGTTGAGGTCCTCTTGGGCGCGGAGGGGGATTTACGCCCCTTTCATTCCTCCTAGGAGCTATTCCTCCACGTTCCCCCCTTTTTTTTATTCTTTTTTTATTTTTATTTTATTTTCTTCTTTCTTTTTTTTTCTTAAAAACAAAAAGAAAGAAGTAACCTAACCATGGATGCCCTAATCCGTGAACCTACCCCTGGGCCCCTTCTTGATACCACACCTAGTTCTGACCCTACCTCGTTAATGGACAACTCTTCAGACATCTCTAATACCCCTGTACCTCTTGCTGGTGCCGGTTCGTCACTTGCTTCAGGTACCGGGGTTCCGACTGACCCTTTTGACACGTCTGACCTTCACTCTTCTCTGACCTTGATTCCGGCTTCTCCCTCAACGGTGCGGCAATTTTCGGATCGCTCGCCCGTCACACATCAGACCACCCCCCGTCCCACACCCAAACGACCAAGACCCTTACATGACGATTCGACACTTCCTTCTCGTTCATCTCAGAAACGACCAGCTCGTCACGCACTCCCCTTAAACACTTTGTTTCACACTACTCAATGGACAAAGTTTTTTACTCTATGACCATCTCCTAATACCTATCTTTCAGATCATAGTATTGGTAAGGCTCTGCTACGCCATGTTGGTAAAGATATCTCATTTCACACTCTCAAGAGCGGCACTCACATCATCACGGTCCAGAATGCTGGCCAAGCTCGGGATCTTTCTCTCCTTACGACAATAGATACTATTCCTATCACTATTGACAAACATCATTCACTCAATTCTTGTAGTGGTACAGTCATTTTACCCCACACCATTGTCCAACGGAATTTCCAGACATGTGGTGATGACATTTTGGAGCAGCTTGAGCTCCAAGAACTCCCTATCCTTAAAGTTGACACTTTTGTCCTCCCTGCCAATAAGTGAAGACGTTATCCTTGCAATATAGCTCGTTTAACATTTGACTGCCGTGAACTTCCACCCTCGGTCTACATTGCAGGTCACCGTTTACAAGTTCGAAAGGTGACCCCTACACTGCAACAGTGTAGAAACTGCTAGCGTTTTGGTCATTCAGCGAAATTTTGCAGGTCCATGGCCGAAGGCCCAGTCTGTGGTGCTGACGACCATGACAGTCCTTCTTGTAATCGACCTCCCTCTTGCCTTAACTGTCATGAGGTGCATCCATCATACTCTCGCTGTTGTCAGGTTTACCTGAATGAGCGGGAAATCCTTTGTCTCAAAGAGGCGGAAGGCTTCTCATATGCTATGGCCATCTCTCATCTACGCCTTCAAGGGAGACTTCCCCGTATTTCCTATTCTCACATTATTCCTATTCTCGCCCCACTTCTGGGGTCTCATCTTCCCCGGCTTCCTCTGTGGTCGCCCCATTCTCAGTCACCCCCGTCTCGAATCCTTTTACTGTTCTTGGCTCCGAGGTCCCTACCTCGGCATCCCATACTGTCCACACCCCTTCCTCTACTCACTCACACAGTTCTGTGTCTACACGCCCTCGTTCACCACCTAAACCTCAGCGCCCCCTTCTCATAAATCAGGCAAAAAATCCCCATTGCCGGGTTCTTCACCTCCGACTAGTTTTGTAATGTGTGTGGAGGTTCATCCTCCTCCTCGTTCAATGTCTTCATCCCCTGTCCCCTCCCACGTTCCTTCCTTGACTGCCCCACCCCAGGCCGCTTCCACTCCTGTCCCATCCCAAGCGCTTTTGACAGTTTCCTCTTCCATCTCGCTCTCTACTTTCGTACCATCTATGGTCTCCCAGATTGTCGCTCACACTCCTCCTTTCATCTCTAATGTGGTCCCACATCCTTCATCTTCGACTCCCGAAACACTGGAGGCTATTGCAGGATTTATTGCAGAGACTGAACCATTGATGGACACTGCTCCGGTTCCTCCTCCTCTCTCTTCTCCGTCTATACCCCTCCTTCCTTCACTGCGTCCCTTTCCTTCTCTGATTACGAGTCTTCCGCTGCCTCCACACGTGGACTTTTCTAACCCTAGTCCATAGATACCTCTAACTTCGACTTCTATCTTTCTCAGGGGCAACCGGGGTGAGCTTCAGGTGTTGCTCTCCCAGTTTTCCCCTGTTGGTGTCTGTTTGCAAGAACTCAAATTGCAATCCTCTGTTATCCAGCCTTTTTCAGGCTAAGATTTGTTATATTCATCGGATCCTTTTTCCGATGGAACCTTTAACGAAAGTGCTCTTCTTATACGCACTGGTGTTCCATACCGTCAGCTCTATGTTCATTCTTCTCTACATTACACCGCAGCCCGTATCCACTTGAATAAGTGGAATACACTCTGTTCTTTATATCTCTCCCCTTCGCGAGCATTGGCTGTCACAGATGTTGTTTTTCTGGTTTCTTCCTTGCCGCCACCCCTTCTATTACTTGGCGATTTTAACGCACACCATTTTCTTTGGGGAGGGTTGCACTGTGACTCCCGTGGCGTTCAGTTGGAGGCATCTCTTGCTTCTCTCCCCTCCATGTTTTAAATACGGGTACTACTACCCATTTTGATCCCCGAACTCATTCTTTCTCCTGCATCGATCTTTCCATCTGCTCTTCATCAACTGTCCTTGACTTCACTTGGTCTGTCCTCCCGGACTTACATGATAGCGATCATTTCCCAATCATCCTTAGGTCCCCTTCGTATTCTCCACCTCCTCGTAGCCCACGCTGGCAATTTGACCAGGCGAAATGGGACCTTTACGCACAACTTACTGCCTTTCATGAAGTTCCTTCCTCGTCCTCCATTGATGAGGTTTTACATCTCTTTTCGTCCTCCGTCTTCACGGCAGCTTCACATTCTATCCACCAAACTTCGGGCAAGCATTCTCAGAAGTGCGTTCCTTGGTGGTCTCCTGCTTGTGCTCGGGCAGTACGTTTGAAACGCGCTGCGTAGGGCAGGTATCGGCATAACAGAACCACAGAGAGACTCCTTGATTTTAAGCAGAAGAGAGCAATTGCTCGCCATGTCATACGTGACACTAAACGCACTTGCTGGCGAAATTACGTTTCTACGGTCACTTCCGCTTCCTCAATGAGTGCAGTCTGGAAGAAAGTGCGGAAATTAAGTGGTAAATTCTCCCCCGACCCAGCTCCTGTTCTTCAGTTTGCCGGTGTCAATATAGTACACCCTCTTGCCGTTGCCACTGAAATTGGTAATCATCTGGTCCGCATTTGTCAGGGGCTCCATCTATGCCCCTCGTTCCTTTCTTCAAAGTCTGCCAGCGAGTTAAAGCCCTTAGATTTTTCTTCTTTCAGAGAAGAATCTTATAATGTGCCTTTTACCCTTCAAGAACTGGAGGCAACACTCTCTGCTTGCCGATCATCAGCAGCTGGGCCAGACGGCATACATATTCGTATGCTACAGCATTTACATCAGTCTGCTCTTACTGTCCTCTTACGACTCTTTAATCTTATATGGTCGCAAGGAGTTATTCCCCAACTGTGGAAGTCTGCTATTGTTCTCCCTTTTCGCAAACCAGGTACTACGGGACATGATACCTCCCACTACCGTCCCATCGCTCTTACCATTGCAGTTTGCAAGGTGATGGAACGTCTAGTTAATAGACGTTTGATGTGGTATTTAGAGACTCATAGTAGTCTCTCCACTAGTCAATATGGCTTTCGTAAGGGCCGTTCTGCCATTGACCCCTTACTGCGCTTGGATACGTATATTCATATTCGTAATGCCTTTGCCAATAACCATTCAGTTATCGCCATCTTTTTCGATCTTGAGAAGGCTTATAACACAACTTCGAAGTATAATATCTTTACCCAGGCCCACTTCTTAGGCCTCCGAGGCAATCTACCATTTTTCCTTAAGGCTTTCTTAACTGAAAGACATTTCCGTGTCTGGGTTAGTAATGAGCTTTCCCCGGACTTTGTCCAAGCTGAAGGTGTCCCCTAGGGTTGTGTTCTGAGCACAACACTCTTTCTCCTTGCTAAAAATAATCTGGCATCAGTTCTCCCATCCAACATTTGGTCATCACTTTATGTGGATGACTTTGCTATAGCTTGTGCGGGTGCTGACTGTCACCTCATTGCAGTTTCCCTCCAGCATGCCATCAACCGAGTTTCCGATTGGGCCACCACTCACGGGTTTAAATTTTCTAGTAGCTAAACTCAATAAATTGTACCTATACGGCTCACGTATCCCAGAACATGATACAGTCAGGTTTCTCGGCCTCCTGTTTGACCGTCGATTGTCCTGGAAACCTCACATTACCTCTCTGAAGGCAACTTGTTATAGCCGGCTGAACCTCCTAAAAACCCTCGCACATCTTTCGTGGGGCTGATCGTAGCACTCTCCTCCGCCTGCATTCAGCCCTAATTTTATCGAAACTCGATTATGGTGTCCAGATATATTCGGTGGCCTCCCTTGCTACTCTTTCCGGCCTTAATCCCATTCATCAATAGGGATTGCATTTATGCCTTGGTGCATTTCATTCTTCCCCGGTTGAGAGCCTCTATGTAGAAGCGAACATTCCATCCTTGTCCAATGGTCGTGATGCACATTGCATTCACTATTGTGTTCGCTCCCATGACCTCCGCAATCCTTCCATGTATAGGATTGTCACAGATGTTAGTAGGCGCTCTTTATTTGTCAGTTGCCCCTGTTTACTTCGTCCCTTTTCTCTTCGTCTACATTCACTCTTGTCTTCACTTCAACTACCACCTTTATACGTTCCTGTGACATCTCCCTTTCCCCTACCCCCTTGGGAAGTTCCTGCTGTCCGTGTCTGTTCTATTCCTCTACCTTGCACAAAAGCCCAACTACCTATGGCGGCTTCTCGCTCTTTTTTTCTAGACTACTTCCGTTCTCATTCCCATGCTATCACAGTATACACCGATGGTTCAAAGTCATCTGACGGTGTCGGATTCGCAGCAGTCTTCCTGGACAGCGTCGTGCGAGGGCATCTATTACCCTCGGCTAGCATATTTACAGCTGAATTGTATGCCATTCTTGTGGCACTTATCCGCATTGCATCTATGCCTGTGTCACCATTTGTGGTCGTTTCAGACTCCCTTAGTGCTTTACAGGCTATCCGTAAAATTGATACACCTCACCCCCTAGTTCTTCGTATCCAACTTTGGTTACACCGTATCTCTAGCAAGCACAAAGATATTGTTTTTGTTGGGTCCCTGGTCATGTTGACCTACAGTGCAATGAACAGGCAGACACTGCTGTGCGGTCAGCAGTACATGACCTTCCAGTTTCATATAGAGGTGTTCCTTTCATGGACTATTTTGCAGTCATTGCTACCCACCTTCGCACCCGTTGGCAACAACGCTGGTCTGACCTGCTAAATAACAAACTTCATTCTATTAAACCGAGTATAGGTTTCTGGCCTCCTTCTTGTCACCAATGTCGGGGTTGGGAGACTACACTCTCCCGTCTTCGCATCGGCCACACTCGTCTTATTCACGGGTATCTCATGGAGAGGCTCCCTGCCCCTCTCTGTGAGCATTGTCAGGTTCCAGTGTCTGTTCAACATATTCTGTTGGACTGCCCCCACTATCAACGAGCACGCAGAATTTACCTCCAACGGCGTCTTCGCTCTGCGGCCCTTTCTTTACCTTTCCTTCTTGCTGAAGGACCCTCCTTTAATCCTGACTCTCTCTTTGACTTTTTGACAGAAACTTACTTCATAAACTCTGAAGATTATACCTCTAGCACCTACCTCAGTCCCTTCTACCTCGATCTCTTGCTACCCTCTATCCCTGCACTATCCACTGTCCTGCTGCCCTCCATACCCTACTAATCATCCATCTCCCTCTTACAATCCATTCTCCCTGCATCCTGTCCTGACCAGCCGTGCTGTATAACCCCTGTGGTTTAGCGCTTCTTTTGATTATAATAATAATAATAATATGCATCCAAGGGAGACTTCCCCATATTTCTTATTCTTGAGTTACTAAGAGGCCTTCAACCTCTGGGTACCAATTTCCACAGTCTTCCCTGTGGTCACACCTTCCACAGTCTCCTCTGTATCTAACTTTTGCAGTCCTAGACTCAGAGGTCCTTACCTTGTCACCTCAGTACTGTTCTCAAGTTTTCATCTCACTTGCAAGTTTCTATGCCTACAAGACCTCACACACCACCACCTCCCCTTCGCCCCTCTACTTCTCTGAAATCCAAAACATCCTCAAAGTGTAAATCTTTAACCTCTACTTCACTTATCCTTCCTGGACATTTTTCCTTTCCAGTCTCTGTACCTGGTTCTTCACCTCTTACTTGCTCTGTTACGAGTGTGGAGGTTCATCCTTTCCCTTGTACAGTTCCTTCCTCTTCTGTCCTCTCCCAGGTTACTTCTCAAGTTTACTGTAACCTCTTGTCCCACCCTTCTTTGGTAACTTACATCATCACCCCGATCTTAACTAACCCTCTCCCTTCTATCTCCGATGTCCCACATACAACTTTTTTTGACCTCTGAAACGCTTGAAGCTATCTCCGGATATACTGAGGAGACTAAACCATTGATGGACACTGATCCACCTCCCATCATTCCTCTTCACTCTTCTACTCCTTCTGCACAACTCTTTTTCTCCAGTGTTCCAATTCTTTGCTGCTTGTTTTCCGCTGTCTCCACATGTTTACTTTACTAACCCTTCTAGTCAATAGATACCTATTGTTTCATATTTCCTGTATTCTTCTCTTCACAAATCATTGGCTTATTTACAGTAGATTATCCGAGGCCTCAGAGGTAATTGATCTGAGCTTCAGGTGTTGCTCTCCCAGTTTTCCCGTTTGTGTTTGTTTACAAGAACCCAAATTGCTCTCTGCTGTTATCCATCCCATCTCAGGCTATGTTTTATTACATTCATAGGATCCTTTTCCTGATGGAACCTTTAATGAAAGTGCACTTCGTGTACTCACCAGTATACCATATCATCAGATCTTTGTTCATACTTCACGACATTACACTGCAGCATGCATCTTCTTGAATAAGTGGTATACAGTCTCTTCTTTGTATCTTTCTCTTTCTCGGGCATTATCTGTCCCAGATTTTACGTTTTTTGTTTCTTCATTACCACCACCACTTCTGTTATTAGGCAATTTCAGTTCTCACCATTTCCTCTGGGGGGGGGGGTCTCACTTTGACTCTCGCAGCATTCAGTTAAAGGCTCTTCTCACTTCTCTCCCTCTCCATGTTTTAAACACAGGTGCTCTCACCCATTTTGACCCTCACACTCAATCTCTCTCTTGCATCAATCTCTCAGTTTGCTCTTCATCAACTGCGCTAGACTTTACTTGGTCTGACTCCCAGATTTGCATAACAGTGATCATTTTCCTATCCTCCTTACTTCACATTCGTACTCTTGACCTCCTCGACACCCACGTTGGCAATTTGACCAAGCGAATTGGGACCTGACCTGTACTCATGTCAAACTGCTTTTTGTGAGGACCCTGCTTTGTCCTCTACTAATGAGCTGTTACACATATTTTCAGCCTCAGTTTTAACCACTTTTTCACAGTTTATACCCCAAACCTCGGGCAGGCATTCTCAGAAATGCGTGCCTTGGTTTTCACCTGCTTGTGCTCATGCGGTACGTTTGAAACACACTGCATGGGGCAAATATCGTTACAATAGAACCACAGAGCGGCTGTGTCATCCGTGAAGCTAAACGCACTTTTTGGTGGGATTGTTTCTACCGTCACTTCAGCTTCCTCTACGAGTGCAGTCTGACCTCTTACTTTGTTTAGATAGTACTTATGTTTGCAATGCCTTTGCTAATAACCACTCGGTTATCGCCATCTTTTTTGATCTTGAGAAGGCATATGACACTACTTGGAGATGAAACATCTTGGCCCAAGTTCACTTCGTAAGCCTACGAGGCAATCTGCCATTTTTCCTTAAGAATTTTTTATCTGAGACATTTCCGTGTTTGGGTTAATGTGGTGTTTTTCCCAGACTTTGTCCAAACTGAAGGTGTCCCCCAGGGATGTGTACTTAGCACCACACTTTTTCTCATTGCTAAAAATGATGTGGCATCTGTTCTTCCATCTAATATTTGGTCATCACTTTATGTTGATGACTTTGCTATAGCTTATGCAGGCGCTGACACCTCATTGCAGTTTCTCTCCAAAATGATGTCAACTCTTTCCAAATGGGCCACTACTCATGGGTTTAAAATTTCTAGTACAAAAACTCATCAAAATACTTTCACTAGACATTCTATCGTCCCTGATAATCCATTGTAGTACCTGTATGGCTCACGTATTCCTGAATGTGAGACTGTCAGGTTTCTCAGCTTTCTGTTTGACCTTCGGTTATTCTGGAAACCTTACATTGCCTCCTTGAAGGCAACTTGTCACCTCCTTAAAACCCTCGCTCATCTTGCATGGGGGGCTGACCGTCGAATTCTCCTACGACTGAATTCAGCCCTAATTTTATTGAAAGTAGATTATGGCGACCAGATGTATTCAGCGTTCTCTCCTGCAACTCTTTACAACCTTGATCCCATCCATCACCAGGAATTACAATTATGCCTAGGTGCTTTTTGCTCTTCACCTGTATAACCTATATACAGAGGCGAATATTCCATCCTTGAATGATTGTCATGATGCTCATTGCCTAATTGCTTTGTTCACTCACATGACTGCAATCCTTCCATATATAGAATAGTAACGGATGTTAGTAAAGGTTCATTGTTTCTTCGTTGCCTCAGTTGTTTTGTTCAGTTGCCCTCTTTATATGTTCATGTAGCATGCAACTTCGCTTACCCCTTGGAAGGTTCCGACAGTTTGTGTCTGTTCTTCCCCACTGCCATGTGCGAAAGTTCAAATACCTACAGTTGCTTCTCGCTGTCTTTTTCTTAATCACTTACGGTCTCATTCTTGAGCCATTGCAGTGTACACCGATGTTTCTATATCTTCTGACGGCATCGGGTTTGCAGCAGTGTTTCCGGACAGTGTAGTGTGAGGGCTAGTATTTTTACTGCTGAATGGTACGCAATTCCCCTAGCAATTATCCGTATTGCATCTATGCCTGTGTCACCATTTGTGGTAGTCCCCGACTCCCTTAGTGCTTTACAAGCTATAAAAAAAAATTTGATTCACCTCATTCCCTAGTCCTCTGTATACAACTTAGGTTATGCCGCATCTCTAGCAAAAGCTAAGATATTGTTTTCTGTTGGGTCCCTGGTCATATTGACGTACAGGGTATTGAACAGGCAGACACTGCTGCATGGTCAACAGTACATGACCACCCACTTTCATATAGAGGTTTTCCATTCACAGACTATTTTGCTGTAATTTCTGACCACCTTCGCAACCGTTGGCAACAATGTTGGTCTGAAAATATACATAACAATTTATATTCTATCAAACCAAGTTTAGGCCTATTTCTGGCCATCTTGTCATTATGTATCTCATGGAGAGGCGCCCTGTCCCACTCTGAGAGACTTTTCAGGTTCCACTTTCGGTTCGCCATATTCTGTTAAACTGTCCAGTCTATCAGCGAGCACACAGAATTTACCTCAGACGTCGTCACGGCTCTAACACTCTTACTTTATCTTCCCTCTTCGCTGACGGCCCCACCATTGACTCAGACTCCCTCGTTGACTTTTAGACAGCAACTGATTTACTACACAAACTTTGATAATACTTAATCTAGCACTCCTCACAGCCCTTTCTAACTCAACCTCTGTTGTCCACTCCAACCTTGCTACTTTATAATTCTGCACTATCCCCTGCCCTGCTGTATGACCCTTGTAGGTTCAGCGCTTCTTTACAATAATAATAATAACTACCCTCACAGTTCCCCCACACACTACCCTCACAGTTCCCCCACACACTACCCTCACAGTTCCCCCACATACTACCCTCACAGTTCCCCCACACACTACCCTCACAGTTCCCCCACACACTACCCTCACAGTTCCCCCACTCACTACCCTCACAGTTCCCCCACACACTACCCTCACAGTTCCCCCACTCACTACCCTCACAGTTCCCCCACACACTACCCTCACAGTTCCCCCACACACTACCCTCACAGTTCCCCCACACACTACCCTCACAGTTCCCCCACACACTACCCTCACAGTTCCCCCACACACTACCCTCACAGTTCCCCACACACTACCCTCACAGTTCCCCCACCTACCCTCACAGTTCCCCACACACTACCCTCACAGTTCCCCAACACACTACCCTCACAGTTCCCCTACACACTACCTTCACACTTCCCACACACACTTCCCCCACACACTACCCTCACACTTCCCTCACCGTTCCCCACACACTATCCTCACAGTCCCACACACACACTACCCTCACAGTCCACCACGCACACTACCCTCATAGTCTCACACACACTACCATCACAGTCCCCCACTCACTACCCTCACAGTCCCCCACACTACCCTCACAGTCCCCCACACACTACCCTCAGTCCTCCACACACTGCCTCACAGTCCCACACATTACCCTCACAGTCCACCACACACACTATCCCTCACAGTCCACCACACACACTACCCTCACAGTCCACCACACACACTACCCTCACAGTCCACCACACACACTACCCTCACAGTCCACCACACACACTACCCTCACAGTCCACCACACACACTACCCTCACAGTCCACCCAACACACTACCCTCACAGTCCACCACACACACTACCCTCACAGTCCACCACACACTACCCTCACAGTCCACCACACACACTACCCTCACAGTCCACCACACACACTACCCTCACAGTCCACCACACACACTACCCTCACAGTCCACCACACACACTACCCTCACAGTCCACCACACACACACTACCCTCACAGTCCACCACACACTACCCTCACAGTCCACCACACACACTACCCTCACTCACCACACACACCTCACAGTCCACCACACATGCCTCACAGTCCACACACATACACTGACAACTAACACAAATTCAGTGGGACAGAGAAATGGTAGGAAAGTCAGTAAACAGAAATAATGGATATGTAACAACAAATTGCAAGGAGGCAGAGGAAAGGTTTGTTCCAAGGAGCAACAGAAATAATGGAGAAGACAGAACGAGCCCTTGGTTTACCCAAAGGTGTAGGGAGGCAGAGTAGTGACTTGAGAATGGAAAAAGTACAGAAGGCAAGGACGGAAATATGGATAGTCGAAGAGGGTAGTGTGTGTGGACTGTGAGGTAGTGTGTGGTGGACGAACTGTGTGGGATGAGGGTGTGATGTGTAGGTGGACTGTGAGTAGTGATGTGTGTGTTGCAACAGAGGAGAGATAGCCTTAACCGAGATATCACGGAATTAGAGCACAAACTTAAGATGTCATACCTGACAGAAGAAGTACAAAGGGAACAAAGAGCCATACAGGATATTGCAAGAAACCCAAAATATTTCTACTCCTATGCAAAATCCAAGCTAAGAACTACCTGTAGAATTGGACCATTATTGAGAGGAGATTCGTATACGGACGATGAACAGGAAATGAGTGAAATTCTAAAAGAACAGTATGAGTCAGTGTTCAGCAACCCACTAAATGACAGCAAGGTAGAAAATGCAGAAATATTTTTCACTCCAGCAGAAGGCTGCGCAGACCACCTAACCGACATTAGTACAAATCCCATAGATTTCGAAAAGAAATGGCCAACATGCCCACTCACTCAGCACCTGGACCAGATTCATGGAATGCTTTATTTATAAAGCAGTGCAAAGTACCATTAGCAAGAGCCCTTAGTATTCTTTGGAGAAAGAGCTTAGATCTAGGTGAAATTCCAGAGGCCTTAAAGAGTGCAGACATAGCTCCTTTGCATAAGGGAGGTAGTAGAGCACTAGCTAAAAATTAAGACCAGTAGCCCTCACTTCTCACATCATAAAAATCTTTGAAAGAGTGATGAGACGGCAGATTACAAAGTTCATGGACCAGCACAACCAACATAACCCGAACCAGCATGGCTTTAGAGCGGGTCGATCATGCCTGTCACAGCTGCTGAACCATTATGACAGAATTACGGAGGCATTGGAGGACGACCAAAACGCAGATGTCATTTACACAGATTTTGCAAAGGCATTTGACAAATGCGATCATGGAGTGATAGCGCACAAAATGAGGGCCATAGGCATTACGGGAAGGTAGGCAGATGGATTTTGAGTTCCCAACACACAGAACACAAAAAGTAGTAGTGAACAGGGCAAGATCCAGCATCAGCGAGGTCAAAAGCTCAGTGCCCCAAGGCACTGTCCTGGCACCTCTGCTGTTTCTCATCCTCATAGCAGACATAGATAAAAACACCCAGCACACTTTTGTATCATCATTTGCAGATGACACTAAAATAAGCATGAAAGTCACTACGGTATAGGACACTGAAAAATTACAGGAGGACATAAGCAGGGTCTTCCAATGGGCAGTGGAGAACAACATGACGTTCAATGGTGATAAGTTTCAGCTGCTTAGGTATGGAAAAATGAAGAACTCAAAAGGAACACTATATACAAAACGCAAGAGGGTCACCACATAGAACGAAAGGAACACGTAAAGGACTTGGGAATAATTATGTCTGCTGATCTGTCGTTTAAAGACCATAACAAGACAAAGATCACAACAGCCAGGAAGATGACGGGGTGGGTATTGAGAACTTTCAAAACAAGGGAAATAATGCCGATGGTGACACTATTCAAATCGCTAGTGCTCCCTCACTTAGAATACTGCTCAGTGCTGACGGCCCCGTTCAGGGCAGGAGAAATAGCAGAGCTGGAACAAATCCAGAGATCGTTTACGGCTCACACTGAGCCATTGAAACATCTAAATTATTGGGAACGCCTTCAAGTCTTGAACATGTACTCATTGGAGCGGAGGAGAGAGAGTACATGATAATATATACATGGAAAGTACTTGAGGGCCTGGTCCCAAATCTGCACACTGCCATAACAACATACTGGAGTGAGAGATATGGGAGAAAGTGTAAAATAAACCCAGTGAGGAGCAGGGGTGCGGTGGGGACAATACGGGAGCACTGTATTAACATCCGGGGTCCCAGACTATTCAACATCTTACCAGAAGATATCCGAAACACGGCTGGAACCAGTGTAGAAGCCTTCAAGAGGAAACTGAACAAATATCTTCACCAGGTGCCAGATCAACCAGGCTGTGATGGATATGTGGGGCAGCGGGCCTCCAGCAGCAACAGCCTGGTTGACCAGGCAAGCACCAGACGAGCCTGGCCCATGGCCGGGCTCAGAGAGTAGATACTCTCGAAACTCTTCAAAGGTATATCAAAGGTAAGCCAGGAATGAGTATGCACAGATAAGGAGGGAGGCCCAGCGACAGTACAAAAACGACATAGCATTGAAAGTCAAGTCTGACCCGAAACTGCTGTATAGCCACATTAGGAGGAAGACAACAGTCAAAGACCAGATGATCAGACTGAGGAAAGAAGGTGGGGAACTCACAAGAAACGATCAATAGGTATGTGAGGAGCTCAACACGAGATTTAAGGAAGTATTTACAGTGGAGACAGGAAGGACTCTGGGAAGACAGAACAGAGGGGGACACCAACAAGGAATATACCAACAAGTGTTGGATGACATACACAAAACTGAGGAGGAGGTGAAGAAGCTGCTCAGTGTGACCTTGGTACCTCAAAGGCGGTGGGACCGGACAACATCTCCCCGTGGGTCCTTAGAGAGGGAGCAGAGACGCTGTGTGTGCCACTAACCACAATCTTCAACACATCCCTTTTAACTGGGCAACTACCTGAGGTATGGAAGACGACAAATGTAGTTCCCATTTGTAAGAAAGGAGACAGAAACAAGCCACTAAACTATAGACCAGTGTCACTGACATGTATAGTATGCAAAGTCATGGAGAAGATTATCAGGAAGAGAGTGATAGAGCACCTGGAATGGAACAAGATTATAAACGACAACCAGCATGGATTCAGGGAAGGCAAATCCTGTGTCACAAACCTTCTGGAGTTTTACAACAAGGTAACAGAAGTAAGACACGAGAGAGAGGGGTGGGTTGACTGCATTTTCTTGGACTGCAAGAAGGCCTTTGACAGTTCCCCACAGGAGATTAGTGCAGAAGCTAGAGGATCAGGCACACTGCTATAGAATCAGAGATTACCTGACATGGAGGCAACAACGAGTCATGGTATGAGATGAGGTATCACAATGGGCGCCTGTGACGAGCAGGGTTCCACAGGGGTTAGTCCTAGGACCAGTGCTGTTCTTGGTATATGTGAATGACATAACGGTAGGGATAGACTCAGAAGCGTCCCTGTTTGCAGACGATGTGAAGTTAATTAGAAGAATCAAATCAGATGAGGATCAGGCAGGGCTACAAAATGACCTGGACAGACTGGACAAGTGGTCCAGCAACTGGCTACTAGAATTAAACCCCGCCAAATGCAAAGTCATGAAGATCAGGGAAGGGCAAAGAAGACCGCAGACTGAGTATAGCATAGGTGGCCAAATACTGCAAACCTCACTCAAGGAGAAATATTTTGAGGTGAGTATAGTACCGAGCACGTCTCCGGAAGCACACAACCAGATAACTGCTGCAGCATATGGGCGCCTGGCAAACCTGAGAATAGCATTCCAATACCTCAGTAAGGAATCGTTCAAGACACTGTACACTGCGTACGTCAGGCCCATACTGCAGTATACAGCACCAGTTTCGAACCCACACCTGGTCAAGCACGTCAAAAAATTAGAGAAAATGCAAAGGTTTGCAACAAGGCTAGTTCCAGAGCTAAGGGGAATGTCCTACGATAAAAGGTTAAGGGAAATCGGCCTGACGACACTGGAGGACAGGATGGTTAGGGGAGACATGATAACGACATACAAAATACTGCAAGGAATAGATAAGGTGGACTGAAACAGGATGTTCCAGAGATGGGACACAGAAACAAGGGGTCACAATTGGAAGTTGAAGACTCAGATGAGTCAAAGGGATGTTAGGAAGTATTTCTTCAGTCACAGAGTTGTCAGGAAGTGGAATAGTCTGGAAAGTGAGGTAGTGGAGGCACGAACCATACATAGCTTTAAGACGAGGTATGATAAAGCTCACAGAGCAGGGAAAGAGAGGACCTAGTAGCGATCACCTCTTGGTCTTCTTCCTCAGACCGAACCTAATTACCCCCCAATCTTCCCCCCCCCTATCCCATCTTCTGCATCCTCCCTTTTTCCCTTTCCTCCTCCTCCTCCTCCTCATCCCTCCCTTATTCCCTTCCCGTTTTTAACCTGTGGGATTCTCTCCACTGGCATTCTGGTTCCTAGGTAGGGGGAAGGGTACCGTGGTCCCTCCCAGTCCGTTGAGGTCCTTGGTGGTGGTGTAGTTTGCCCTGGAATCTGGATCACCTCATTACCTTTGTAACTTGTGAGTTCATTACCTTTGTAACTTGTGAGTTCATTACCTTTGTAACTTGTGAGTTCATTACCTTTGTAACTTGTGAGTTCATTACCTTTGTAACTTGCTCAGCTATCAAAACCTTGGGGTCCAGTCCCTGGACCCATTATGTACCTCTGTAATCTTTTGACTACCGCCCACAGGATGGGTATGGGGTGCATAATAAAGATATCAAACTATCAAACTAACTGGGGATGTCCCAATCCCTCTCCGGTCTCCCGGAGGGTGGCTTTGGGTGTCTTTCGGGCGACGGGTGTATCTCTGGAGGCCGCCTTTCGGATTCCGGGGGTGGTGGCCAAAGGAGGTATGCTTTGTGGCGGGTGTCCAGCCGCCCTGTCTTCTGTCCGCCGAGGTGGCTCGGTGGATGTGAGGTTGCTATCCAGGATTGCTGGTTTACTGGCGTGAAGGGTAGGGTATGGCATGGGTTCCATGCAGCATCTGCATTACTTGCGGTGTTGAGGTCCTCTTGGGCGCGGAGGGGGATTTATGCCCCTTTCATTCCTCCTAGGAGCTATTCCTCCACGTTCCCCCATTTTTTTTATTCTTTTTTTTTTTTTATTTTCTTCTTTCTTTTAAAAAAAAAAAAGAAAAGTAACCTAACCATGGACAACCCAATCTCTGAACCTACTACCCCCTGGGCCCTTCCTGTTACCGCACCTTGTTCTGACCCGGCTTTGTTATCGGGGCACTCTTTAGACACTTCCAATACCCCTGTACCTCTCGCTGGTGCCGGTTCGTCACCTACTTCAGGTTCCGGGGTACCGACTGGCCCTTTTGATATGTCTGACCTTCGCTCTTCTCTGACCTTGCTTCTGGCTTCTCCCTCTACGGTGCTGCAATTTTCGAGTTTCTCGCCTGTCCCATGACAGACCAATTCTGGTCCCACTTCTAAACGCCCAAGACCCTTACATGATGATACTTTATTACTTCCTTCTCATGCATCTCAGAAACGACCAGCTCGTCACACACTCCCGTTAAACGCTATATTTCACACTACACAATGGACTAAGTTTTTTACGCTGAGGCCAACTTCTACTGTCTTTCCGATCATAGTTTTGGTTAAGCACTCCTGCGCCATGTGGGAAAAGACATCACCTTTCACATTCTCAAAAGTGGCACACGCATCGTTACGGTCCAGAATGCTGACCAAGCTCATGATCTTTCTCGCCTTACATCCATAGATGCTACTCCTGTCACTATTGAAAAACATCATTCTCTCAACACTTGTAGTGGCACTGTTATTCTACCCCATACCATTGTCCAACAGAATTTCCAAAACTGTGGTGATGACATTCTGGAGTAGCTTGAGCTCCAGGATCTTCCTATACTCAAAGTTGACACTTTTGTCCTCCCTGCTCGCCGGCGAAGACGATATCCTTGCAATATTGCTCGCTTAACTTAAGACTGCCGTGACCTTCCGTCCTCGGTCTACATTGCGGGTCACCGTTTACAAGTTCAAAAGGTGATCCCTACACCGCAACAGTGTAGAAACTGCTGGCGTTTTGGTCATCCGGCGAAATATTGCAGGTCCATGGCCGAATGCCCAGTCTGTGGTGCTGACGACCATGCCAATCCTTCTTGTAGTCTACCTCCCTCTTGCCTTAACTATCGTGAGGTGCATCCATCTTACTCTCGCCATTGCCAGGTTTACCTAAATGAGCGGGAAATCCGTTGTCTCAAAGAGGCGGAAGGCTTCTCATATGCTATGGCTGTCTCTCATCTGCGCCTTTAAGGGAGACTCCCCCGTATTTCCTATTCTCGCATTCATAAACATCCCCCCACTTCTGAGGTCCCAACTCCCACAGCTTCCTCTGTGGTCACCCCTGTCTCGAATTCTTTTGCTGTTCTTGGCTCCGAGGTCCCTGCCTCGGCACTCCATACTGTCTTCACCCCTTTCTCTACTCACTCGCACAGTTCTGTGTCTACACGCCCTCGTCCAACACCACCTCCTCACCACCCCTCTTCTCGGAAGTCCGGCAAAAAAAAAACATTGTTAAACTCTCCTCTCTCCCCTCCTTCCCATCTCCATCCTGCACATTTTTCCTCACCAGGTTCTATGCCTGGTTTTTCACCTCCAACTAGTTCTGCTACGTGTGTGGAGGTTCATCCTTTTCCTCGTTCAATACCTTCATCCCCTGTCCCCTCCCAAGTTTCTTCCTCTACTGCCCCTTCCCAGGTCGCTTCCACTCATGTCCTCTCCCAAGCCCCTTCGACGGTTTCCTCTTCCATTTCCTCACCCCCCTACTTTAGTACAGTCCATAGTCTCCCCGATTGTTGCTCATCCCCCTCCTCCTTCCATCTCTAATGTGGTCCTGCATCCTGCATCTTTGTCTTCCAAAACGCTGGAAGCTATCGCAGAATATATTACAGAGACTGGAACGCTGATGGACACCGCTCCACCTCCAGTTCCTCCTCCTCTCTCTTCTCCGTCTACACCCCTCCTTCCTTCACAGTGTCCCACCCCTTCTCTACTTACAAGTCTTCCACTGCCTCTACACGTGGGCTTTTCTAATCCTCCTAGTCCATAGATACCTTTACCTTCGACTTGTGTCTTTCTCTTCATAAATCATGGCTTATTTGCAGTGGAATATCCGAGGCCTCAGGGGCAACCGGAGTGAGCTTCAGGTGTTACTCTCCCAGTTTTCCCCTATTGAAGTCTGTTTACAAGAGCCCAAATTACACTCCGCTGTTATCCGTCCATTTTCGGGCTATGATTTATTATATTCATCGGATCCTTTTTCCGATGGAACCTTTAATGAAAGTGCTCTTCTTATACGCACTGGTATTCCTTACCGTCAGCTCTATGTTCATTCTTCTCTACATTACACTGCAGCCCATATCCACTTGAATAAGTGGTATACACTCTGTTCTTTGTATCTCTCCCCTTTCTTGGGCACTGTCTATCCCAGATGTTGCTTTTCTGGTTTCTTCCTTGCAGCCACCTCTTCTGTTACTTGGCGATTTTAATGCACACCATTTTCTCTGAGGGGACTTGCACTGTGACTCCCACAGCGTTCAGTTGGAGGCGTTTCTTGCTTCTCTCCCCTCCATGTTTTAAATACGGGTACTCCCACCCATTTTGATCCTCGAACTCATTCTTTCTCTTGCATCGATCTCTCTATCTGCTCTTCCTCAACTGTCCTCGACTTCACCTGGTCTGTCCTTTTCCAATCATCCTTATGTCCCCTTCGTATTCTCCACCTCCTCATAGCCCATGCTGGCAATTTGACTGGGCGAAATGGGACATTTATGTACATCTTACTCCCTTTCATGAGGGTCCTTCCTCGTCCTCCATTGATGAGGTTTTACATCTCTTTTCATCCTCCGTCTTAACCACAGCTTCACATTCTATCCCCCAAATCTCGGGCAAGCATTCTCATAAGTGCATGCCTTGGTGGTCTCCTGCTTGTGCTCGGGCAGTACATTTGAAACACGCTGCGTGGGGCAGGTACCGGTATAATTGAACCACAGAGAGACTCTTTGATTTTAAGCAGAGGATAGCACTTGCTTGCCGTGTCATAAGTGACGCTTGACGCACTTGCTGGCGGGATTACGTTTCTACCGTCACTTCGGCTTCCTTGATGAGTGCAGTCTGGAAGAAAGTGCGGAAATTGAGTGGTAAATTCTCCCCTGACCCGGCTCCTGTTATTCAGGTTGCCGGTGTCGATATAGCACACCCTCTTGCCGTTGCCACTGAAATTGGTAATCATCTGGTCCGCATTTCTCAGGGGCTCCATCTATGAAGTAGAAGTAGTAGATATTACAAGATGGCCAATAATATGCCTAGGCTTTTCAGGCAGTCTTATGATAGGTCTTACTCAATAGTGACACAATGATTATACTGATATGAAGGTTAGGTAATTGTAGTGATTAACTAGGTTTACAAAATTGAGGTACTGAGATTCAAACATTTAAGAATTTAACAATTAGTTTAAGAATTTAACAATTAGTTTATATATTAATGGTAAAGGTGATGTATTGGCATAATACCGTTTCTATATTGGAGTGTCTTAGGCAAACTTATGACTAGCTTAAGAATTATGAACCAATAGTTGTATTAGAATTTTGGTTAGTCATGTGCAAATTAAGGGGAATCACAGATATCAATAAGTGTATTTTACTGTGGATATGTGCAAGATAAAGTAGTTTTCATGTGGTTAGGTACCTGTTGGGTGCGTAAGTGAGATAAGATGTTTTTTAACGGTGCTTTTGAAAATGGAGGTTGTGTCTGCAGTTCTAGAGTTTTCAGGCAGGGAGTTCCAGATTTTAGGCCCTTTTATGCGCATTGAATTTTTGTAGATTTAGTCGGACACGGGGAATGTCAAAGAGATGTTTGTGTCTGGTATTATGTCTATGGGTCCTGTCACAGCTGTCAAGAAAGTGTTTTAGCTCAGGGTTAAAGTTGGAATTTATGGTTCTATAAATGTAGATTGCAGAGTAGTAAGTATGGATGTTTTGAACAGTGAGTAGGTTTAGGTCTTTGAGATTGCATGATAATTCTTACTGTGGCTTTTTGTTTTGTTATTATTGGCTTTAGGTGGGTAATTGCTGTTGATCCCCATGCACAAATGGCATATGTGAGGTAGGGATAGATGAGTGAATAGTATAGTATGAGTAGGGCTGATTGTGGTACATAATACCGTATCTTAGAGAGAATCCCCACAGTTTTGGACACTTTCTTTGTTATGTGTTGGATATGGGTGTTGAATTTCAGGCTGCTGTCAAGGTGAAGGCCCAGGAATTTGCCCTCATTATGTTTAGCAATAGGAGTAGTGTTGATCATAATGATTAATTGTGCATCACCTGCTCTGTTGCCAAAACATAATATAGAAGGTCTTATCAGTGTTGAGTGTAAGTTTATTGGCTGTCATCCATGTTGATATTTTTATTAATTTGTCGTTAACAATGGTGTTGAGCGTGGCAAAATTTGGGTGGGGGATGACATAAGTTGTATCGTCAGCAAAGAGTATTGGTTTCAGGTGTTGTGATACATTGGGAAGATCATTGATGTATAAGAGGAAGAGCGGGGGACCAAGGACACTTCCCTGCGGTACTCCGGTGTCAAGTGGTCGTGTCGTGGAGGATGTGTCTTTAATGGTGACATACTGATACCTATTAGTGAGGTAGGATTTGAAGTATGCAAGTGCATGACCTCTTATTCCATAGTGGTCAAGTTTGTGGAGTAGGATGCTGTGGTTTACTGTGTCGAAAGCTTTCCTTAGGTCAATAAAAAGTAATAATGGATATTCCTCGTTCCTTTCTTCTAAGTCTGCCAGAGAGTTAAAGCCCTTAGATTTTTCTTCTCTCAGAGAAGAATCTTATAATGTGCCTTTTACCCTTCAAGGAGTTATTCCCCAGCTGTGGAAGTCTGCTATTGTTCTCCCTTTTCGCAACCGGGTACTACTGGACATGATACCTCCCACTGCCATCCCATCGCTCTTACCAGTTCAGTTTGCAAGGTGATGGAACGTCTAGTTAATAGATGTTTGATGTTGTATTTAGAGATGCACAATAGTCTCTCCACTAGTCAATATGGCTTTCGTAAGGGCCGTTCTGCCATTGACCCCTTACTGTGCTTGGATATGTATATTCATAATGCCTTTGCTAATAACCACTCGGTTATCGCCATCTTTTTTGATCTTGAGAAGGCTTATGACACAACTTGGAGGTATAATATCTTGACCCAGGCCCACTCCTTAGGCCTCCGAGGGAATCTACCATTTTTCCTTAAGGCTTTCTTAACTGAAAGACATTTCCGTGTCCGGGATAGTAATGTGCTTTCCCCAGAGTTTGTCCAAGCTGAAGGTGTCCCCCAGGGTTGTGTTTTGAGCACAACACTCTTTCTCCTTGCTATAAATAATCTGGCATCAGTTCTCCCATCCAATATTTGGTCATCACTTTATGTGAATGACTGCTATAGCTTGTGCGGGTGCTGACTGTCACCTCATTGCAGTTTCCCTCCAGCATGCCATCAACCGGGTTTCCGATTGGGCCACCACTCACGGGTTTAAATTTTCTAGTGGCAAAACTCATCAAATTACGTTTACTAGACGTTCAGAGGTCTCTGAACTTCCATTTTACCTATACGGCTCACGTATCCCAGAACGTGATACAGTCAGGTTTCTCAGCCTCCTGTTTGACCGTCAATTGTTCTGGAAACCTCACATTACCTCTCTGAATGCAACTTGTCATAGCCGGCTGAACCTCCTTAAAACCCTAGCACATCTTTCATGGGGGGCTGATCGTAGAACTCTCCTTCGCCTGCATTCAGCCCTAATTTTATCGAAACTCGATTATGGTGACCAGATATATTCGGGGGCCTTCCCTGCTACTCTTTCCAGCCTTAATCCCATCCATCACCAGGGATTGCATTTATGCCTTAATGCTTTTCGTTCTTCCCCGGTTGAGAGCCTCTATGTAGAAGCGAACATTCCATCCTTGTCCGATCGTCGTGATGCACATTGCCTTCGCTATTATGTTCACTCTCACGACCTCCACAATCCTTCCATGTATAGGATTGTCACAGATGTTAGTAGACTCTCTTTATTTGTTCGTCGCCCCTGTTTACTTCGTCCCTTTTCTCTTCGTCTACATTCACTCTTGTCTTCCCTTCAGCTACCACCTTTCTATGTTCATGTGTCATCTCCCTTTCCCCTACCCCCTTGGGAAGTTCCTGCTGTCCGTGTCTGTTCTTTTCCTCTGCCTTGCACGAAAGCCCAACTACCTACGGCGGCTTCTCCCTCTCTTTTTCTAGACAACTTCCGTTCTCATTCCCATGCCATCGCAGTGTACACCGATGGTTCAAAGTCGTCTGACGGCGTCGGATTCGCAGCAGTGTTTCCGGACAGCATCGTGCGAGGGCATCTATTATCCTCGGCTAGCATATTTACAGCTGAATTGTATGCCATTCTTGTGGCACTTATCCGTATTGCATCTATGCCTGTGTCACCATATGTGGTCGTTTCAGACTCCCTTAGTGCTTTACAGGCTATCCGTAAAATTGATACACCTCACCCCCTATTTCTTCGTATCCACCTTTGGTAACGCCGTATCTTTAGCAAGCATAAAGATATTGTCTTTTGTTGGGTCCCTGGTCATGTTGACGTAAGGGGCAATGAACAGGCAGACACTTCTGCGCGGTCAGCAGTACATGACCTTCCAGTTTCATATAGAGGTGTTCCTTTCACGGACTATTTTGCGGTCATTGCTACCCACCTTCGCACCCATTGGCAACAACGCTGGTCTGACCTGCTGCATAACAAACTTCATTCTATTAAACCGGTTATAGGTTTCTGGCCTTCTTCTTGTCACCAATGTCGAGGTTGGGAGACTACACTCTCCCGTCTTCGCATCGGCCACACTCGTCTTACTCACAGGTATCTCATGGAGAGGCTCCCTGCCCCTCTCTGTGAGCATTGTCAGGTTCCAGTGTCTGTTCGACATATTGTGTTGGACTGCCCACTCTATCAACGAGCACGCAGAATTTACCTCCAATGGCATCTTCGCTCTGTGGCCCTTTCTTTACCTTCCCTTCTTGCAGATGGACCCTCCTTTAATCCTGACTCTCTCGTTGACTTTTTGACAGAAATTGACTTTCTACACAAACTCTGAAGATTATACCTTTAGCACCTCCCTCAGTCCCTTCTACCTTGATCTCTTGCTACCCTCTATCCCTGCACTATCCACCATCCTGCTGCACTCCATACCCTACTAAACATCCATCTCCCTCTTACAACCCATTCTCCCTGCGTCCTGCAATTACCTGAAGCGCTGTATAACCCCTGTGGTTTAGCGCTTCTATTTGATTATAATAATATTAATCTAGTGGCAAAACTCATGACGTTCAGTGGTCTCTGATCATCCATTGTACCTATACGGCTCACGTATCCCAGAACGTGATACAGTCAGGGTTCTCGGAACGCTGTTTGACCGTGGATTGTCCTGGAAACCTCACATTACCTCTCTGAAAGCAACTTGTCATAGCCAGCTGAACCTCCTAAAAACCTTCGCACATCTATCGTGGGGCGCTGATCGTAACATTCTCCTCCGCCTTCATTCAGCCCTTATTTTATCAAAACTCGATTATAATGACCAGATATATTCGTCTGCCTCCCCTGCTACTCTTTCTAGCCTTAATCCCATACATCACCAGGGATTGCGTTTATGCCTTGGTGCATTTCGTTCTTCCCTGGTTGAGAGCCTCTATGTAGAAGCGAACATTTCATCCTTGTCCGATCGTCGTGATGCACATTGCATTCGCTATTATGTTCACTTCCATGACCTCTGCAATCCTTACATGTATAGGATTGTCACAGATGTTAGTAGGCGCTCTTTATTTGTCCGTTGCCCCTGTTTACTTCGTCCCTTTTCTCTTCGTCTACATTCATTCTTGTCTTCCCTTCAGCTACCACCTTTGTACATTCATGTGACATCTCCCTTTCCCCTACCCCCTTGGGGAAGTTCCTGCTGTCCGTATCTGTGGTTTAGCGCTTCTATTTGATTATAATAATATTAATCTAGTAGCAAAACTCATCAAATTAGTTTTCTAGACGTTCAGTGGTCTCTGATCATCCATTGTACCTATACGGCTCACGTATCCCAGAACGTGATACAGTCAGGGTTCTCGGCCTGCTGTTTGACCGTGGATTGTCCTGGAAACCTCACATTACCTCTCTGAAAGCAACTTGTCATAGCCAGCTGAACCTCCTAAAAACCTTCGCACATCTATCGTGGGGCGCTGATCGTAACATTCTCCTCCGCCTTCATTCAGCCCTTATTTTATCAAAACTCGATTATGGTGACCAGATATATTCGTCTGCCTCCCCTGCTACTCTTTCTAGCCTTAATCCCATACATCACCAGGGATTGCGTTTATGCCTTGGTGCCTTTCGTTCTTCCCTGGTTGAGAGCCTCTATGTAGAAGCGAACATTTCATCCTTGTCCAATCGTCGTGATGCACATTGCATTCGCTATTATGTTCACTCCCATGACCTCTGCAATCCTTACATGTATAGGATTGTCACAGATGTTAGTAGGCGCTCTTTATTTGTCCGTTGCCCCTGTTTACTTCGTCCCTTTTCTCTTCGTCTACATTCATTCTTGTCTTCCCTTCAGCTACCACCTTTGTACATTCATGTGACTCTTCCTTTTCCCTACCCCCTTGGGGAAGTTCCTGCTGTCCGTATCTGTTCTATTCCTCTACCTTGTGCGAAAGCCCAACTACCTACTGCTGATTCTCACTCTTTTTTTCTAGACCATTTCCGTTCTCATTCCGATGCCATCGCAGTATACACCGATGGTTCAAAGTCATCTGACAGTGTCGGATTCACAGCAGTCCTCGCAGAACTGTTTGCCATATTCCTTGCACTCAAATGCGTCCATGTATCTAAGGTTGACTCTCTAATTGTAACTGATTCTCTGTTATCCATAAATGCTCTCAACTCATCAAGTATAACTTGTAGCATGCTTGTGTCAGAAGCCAGACACAGGTATGGTAGGATTGTGGATAGTAGAGTCAGAGTGCACATGCTGTGGATTCCATCTCACATTGGTCTTCAGATGCATGATAGAACTGATAAATTGGCTAAGTTTTATGCTTTCAAAGAGGGGGTAGATTACAATCTTGGCTTGTCAGTTAGCAGTTTGAGAACAATAATACGAAAAGAACTTCAACTGAATTTTATTGACTTAAGACTCAGGGAGATTGACACCAGTCAGTCCATCTATCATCATTCTATCATGCAGGAGGAGCCACATGTCTATGGTGCATCCAACAAAATAAGCAGACTCTTGGATGTCACCATCGCCCGCCTCCGGCTGGGTTACAAGTATCTTTGGCATGTTAAATCACTACCACCAGATGTAGACCAAACAAAATGTAAACTTTGTCAGTTGGATTATTGTCACACCCTGCGTCATTATGTACTGGAGTGCGACAAAATTAATGAATTCAGAGACAACTCACTCAGAAATGTTCAAGATGTCAAAGTATTTTATCCACAGTGGTATATTACAGACCATTCTGGAAAAATACCCTGACTTTGCTCCCTGTAAATAAAGCATTGCCACGTGTGTGTGTGTGTGTGTGCGTGTTGATTGCCTTTTTGTCCTGTGCACATGTCGATTGAAGGCTGGGCCTGTTGTGTGTGCGTGTGTGTGTATGTATATATGTGTGTGTATGTGTATGTGTGTGTGTGTATGTGTATATGTAAGTGTGTATGTGTGACCCAACAATAAAATTTGCACCAAGAACTCATTACAGTTGTGACCGGGTATAGACTAGTGAAGTGTTCATTGCGTTATAATTTGTTCATGATTGTAACCATGTATAAACGTAAGTAAGTAAATTTACTTACATGTTTCATTACCTTTGTAACTTGTGAGTTCATTACCTTTGTAGCTTGTTAGTTCATTACCTTTGTAACTTGTTCAGCTATCAAAACTTTGGGGTCCAGTCCCTGGACCCATTATGTACATAAGAACATAAGAACATAAGAAAGGAGGAACACTGCAGCAGGCCTGTTGGCCCATACTAGGCAGGTCCTTCACAATCCGTCCCACTAACAGAATATTTGCTCAACCCAATTTTCAATGCTACCCAAGAAATAAGCTTTGACAATTCTACCCACTCATGCGCGAGTCCCACTCAAATCCAACCCCTCTCACTCATGAATTTATCCAACCTAAATTTGAAACTACCCAAGGTCCTTGCTTCAATAACCCTACTAGGCAGACTGTTCCACTCATCATCTACCCTATTTCCAAACCAATACTTTCCTATATCCTTTCTAAATCTAAACTTATCTAACTTGAATCCATTATTGCGGGTTCTCTCTTGGAGAGATATCCTCAAGACCTTATTTATATCCCCTTTGTTAATACCCATTTTCCACTTGTATACCTCGATCATGTCTCCCTCATTCTACGTCTTACAAGTGAATGTAATTTTAGGGTCTTCAATCTTTCTTCGTAAGGAAGATTTCTAATGCTATGTATTAATTTAGTCATTCTACGCTGAATGTTTTCTAACGAATTTATGTCCATTCTGTAATATGGAGACCAGAACTGAGCTGCGTAATCTAGGTGAGGCCTTACTAATGATGTATAAAGCTGTAATATAACCTCTGGACTTCTGTTGCTAACACTTCTTGATATAAATCCCAGTAATCTATTTGCCTTATTACGTACGCTTAGGCATTGCTGTCTTGGTTTAAGGTTGCTGCTTACCATCACCCCCAAGTCCTTCTCGCAATCTGTATGGCTAAGTTCTACGTTATTTAACTTATAAGTGCTTGGGTTATGGACACTCCCGAGCTTCAGAACCTTGCATTTATCTACATTGAACTGCATCTGCCACTTTTCTGACCACGAATTAAGTTTGTCTAAATCTTCCTGAAGTTCTATGACATCTATGTTTGAATCAATTATCCTACCTATCTTCGTGTCGTCGGCGAATTTGCTCATATCACTAGTAATTCCCTCATCAAGGTCATTGATATATATTATAAATAACAATGGGCCTAAGACTGATCCCTGTGGAACACCACTTGTTACAAGTCCCCATTCGGATTTAACCCCATTTATGCACACTCTCTGCTTCCTATTGGTGAGCCATGACTCGATCCATGACAGCACTTTTCCTCCAATGCCATGAGCTGCCACTTTCTTTAACAGTCTCTGGTGCGGTACTCTATCAAAAGCCTTACTAAAGTCTAAATAAACAATATCGAATTCTTTATCGTGATCAACAGCCTCAAAAGCTTTACTGAAGAAGGTTAATAAATTAGATAGGCAGGAACGGCCCCTCGTGAATCCATGCTGGGTATCATTAATCAAATTATAGTTATCTAGATGGCTTCTAATAATATCAGCTATAATTGACTCTAGTAATTTGCCTACAATTGAGGTCAGGCTTATTGGACTACCGCCCACAGGATGGGTATGCGGTGCATAATAAAGATATCAAACTAAACTAAAACTCCTCCTGTACAGTGTCGTGCGAGGGCATCTGTTACCCTTGGCTAGCATATTTACTGCTGAATTGTATGCCATTCTTGTGGCACTTATCCGTATTGCATCTATGCCTGTATCACCATTTGTGGTCATTTCAGACTCCATTAGTGCTTTACAGGCTGTCCGTAAAATTGATACACCTCAACCCCTAGTTCTTCGTATCCAACTTTGGTTACACCGTATCTCTAGCAAGCACAAAGATATTGTTTTTTGTTAGGTCCCTGGTCATGTTGACGTACAGGGCAATGAACAGGCAGATACTCTTGTGCAGTCAGCAGTACATGACCTTCCAGTTTCATATAGAGGTGTTCCTTTCATGGACTATTTTGTGGTCATTACTACCCACCTTCGCACCCGTTGGCAACAACGCTAGTCTGACCTGTTAAATAACAAACTTTATTCTATTAAACCGAGTATAGGTTTCTGGCCTACTTCTTGTCACCAATGTCGAGGTTGGGAGACTACACTCTCCTGTCTTCGCATTGGCCACACTCGCCTTACTCACCGGTATCTCATGGAGAGGCTCCCTGCCCCTCTCTGTGAGCATTGTCAGGTTCCAGTGTCTGTTCGACATATTCTGTTGGACTGCCCACTCTATCAACCTACCACGCAGAATTTACCTCCAATGGCATCTTCGCTCTGCGGCCCTTTCTTTACCTTCCCTTCTTGCTGATGGACCCTCCTTTAATCCTGACTCTCTCTCGTTGACTTTTTGACAGCAACTGACTTACTACACAAACTCTGAAGATTATACCTCAAGCACCTCCCTCAGTCCCTTCTATCTCGATCCTTGCTATCTCTATCTGTCTATCCACTGTCCTGCTGCACCCATACTTACTAATCATCCATCTCGTGCTGTATAACCTGTGTTTAGCATTCCTTTGTTTAAATAATAATCCCCTCCCTATCATCTTCTTTTTTCCCTTCTCCTCCTCCTCAACCTCCTTACTTCCATTTTAACCCGGGACTCTCCACACATTCTAGTTCCTAGAAGGGAAGGTTCTATGTCATCCCATTCCTGGGTTCGTGGCGGTGGTGTAGTTTGCCATGGAATCTGATCGCCTGGGATATCTATCTCTTTGGTCTCCGTGCTGGTATCTTTCGGCGACGGGTGTATCTCTGGATGCCACCTTTCGGATTTAGGGGTGGTGGCCGAAGGAGGTATCCTTTGTGGGGTATCCAGCCGCCCTCTCTTTTGTCCGCCAAGGTGGCTCAGTGGATGTGAGGTTGCTATCCCGTATTGCTGGTTTACTGGCATGAATGGTAGGGTATGGCAGGGGTTCCATGCAGCATCTGCACTACTTGTGGTGTTTAGGTCCTCTTGGGTGCGGAGGGGGATTCCTCCACGTTCCCCCCTTTTTTTTATTCTTTTTTTTCATTTTTCTTTTCTTTTCTCTTTTTTTTCCTAAAAACAAAAACAAAGAAGTAACCTAACTATGGCCGACCCAATCCATGAACCTACTACCCCCGGGCCTCTTCCTGATATCGCACCCAGTTCTGACCCTACCTCGTTAATGGACAACTCTTCACACACCTCCAACACCCCTGTACCTCTTGCTGGTGCCAGTTTGTCACCTGCTTCTGGACCATTTCAGCCTTTGACATGTCTGACCTTCGCTTTTCTCTGACCTTGATTCCGGCTTCTCCCTCTACGGTGCGGCAATTTTCGGATTGCTCACCTGTCACATGTCAGACCACCTCTGGTCCCACATCCGAAAGACCAAGACCCTTACATGATGATTCCTCACTTCCTTCTCATTCATCTCAGAAATGACCAGCTCATCATGCACTCCCCTTAAACACTTTGTTTACACTACACAATGGACAAAGTTTTTCACTCTACGACTGACTTCTCCAAATACCTATCTTTCCGATCATAGTATTGGTAAAGCTCTCCTACGCCATGTAGGTAAAGATATCTCATTTCACACTCTCAAGAGCAGCACTCGCATCATCACTGTCCAGAATGCTGGCCAAGCTTGTGATCTTTCTCTCCTTACGACCATCACTATCACTATTGACACATCATTCTCTCAATTCTTGTAGTGGTACTGTCATTTTACCCCACACCATTGTGCAACGGAATTTCCAGACATGTGGTGATGACATTCTGGAGCAGCTTGAGCTCCAAGGCCTCCCTTTCCTTCCACCTCAGTCTACAATGCAGGTCACCGGTGTTTTGGTCATCCAGCAAAATATTGCAGGTCCATGGCTGAATGCCCAGTCTGTGGTGCCAACAACCATGCCAGTCCTTCTTGTAATCTACCTCCCTCTTGCCTTAACTGTCATGAGGCGCATCCATCGTACTCTTGCCATTGTCAGGTTTACCTGAATGAGCGGGAAATCCATTGTCTCAAAGAGGCGGAAGGCTTCTCATATGCTATGGCTGTCTCTCATCTTTTGCTGTTCTTGGCTCCGAGGTCCCTACCTCGGCATCCCATACTGTCTACACCCCTTCCTCTACTCACTTGCACAGTTCTGAGTCTACACGTCCCCGTCCACCACCCAAACCACACCACCCCCCTTCTCATAAGTCCGGCAAAAAATCCCCATTTCCAGGTTCTTCACCTCCGACTAGTTCTGTAAAGTGTGCGGAGGTTCATCCTCCTTATCATTCAATATCATCACCTGTCCCCTCCCAAGTACCTTCCTTGACTGCCCCTTCCCAGGTCTCTTCCACTCCTGTCCCCTCCCAAGCCCATTTTGACAGTTTCCATCTCCTCGCCCTCTACTTTAGTACCATCTATAGTCTCCCAGATTGTTGCTTACCCTCCTCCTCTCCTCTCTAATGTGGTCCCACATCCTGCATCTTTGATTTCCGAAATGCTGGAAGCTATCGCAGGATTTATTGCAGAGACTGAACCTTTGATGGACACCCCTCCACCTCCAGTTCCTCCTCTTCTCTCTCCGTCTACACCCCTCCTTCCTTCACAGCGTCCCCCTCCTTCTCTGATTACAAGTTTTCCACTGCCTCCACATGTGGACTTTTCTAACACTAGTCCATAGATACCTCTAACTGCAACTTATATCTTTCTCTCCATACATCATGGCTTATTTGCAGTGGAATATCCTAGGCCTCAGGGGTAACCGGGGTGAGCTTCAGGTGTTGCTCTCCCAGTTTTTCCCTGTTAGTGTCTGTTTGCAAGAACCTAAATTACAATCCGCTGTTATCCGGCCCTTTTCTGGCTATGATTTGTTATATTCATCAGATCCTTTTTCCGATGGAACCTTTAACGAAAGGCTCTTCTTATACGCACTGGTATTCCATACCGTCAGCTATATGTGCATTCTTCTCTACATTACACTGCACCCCATATCCACTTGAATAAGTGGTATACACTCTGTTCTTTATATCTCTCCTCTTCGCAGGCATTGTCCATCCCAGATGTTGATTTTCTGGTCTCTTCCTTGCTGCCACCCCTTCTGTTACTTGGTGATTTTAACGCACACAATTTTCTCTGGGGAGGGTCGCACTGTGACTCCCATGGCGTTCAGTTGGAGGCATTTCTTGCTTCTCCCCCCCTCCATGTTTTAAATACAGGTACTCCTACCCATTTTGATCCTCGAACTCATTCTTTCTCTTGCATTGATCTCTCCATCTGCTCTTCCTCAACTGTTCTCGACTTCACCTGGTTTGTCCTCCCAGACTTGCATGACAGCGATCATTTTCCAATCCTTAAGTCCTCTTCATATTCTCCACCTCCTCGTAGCCCAAGCTGGCAATTTGACTGGGTGAAATGGGACCTTTATGCACATCTTACTGACTTTCATGAGGTTCCTTCCTCGTCCTCCAGTGATGAGGTTTTACATCTTTTCATCCTCGGTCTTCACAGCAGCTTCGCATTCTATCCCCCAAACCTCGGACAAGCATTCTCAGAAGTGCATGCCTTGGTGGTCTCCTACTTGTGCTCGGGCAGTGCGTTTGAAACGTGCTGCATGGGGCAGGTATCAGTATAACAGAACCACAGAGAGACTCCTTGATTTTAAGCAGAGGAGAGCAATTGCTCACCGTGTCATACACGACGCTAAACGCACTTGCTGGAGGGATTACGTTTCCACCGTCACTTCGGCTTCCTCCATGAGTGCAGTCTGGAAGAAAGTGCGGAAATTGAGTGGTAAATTCTCCCCTGACACTGACCCTGTTCTTCAGGTTGTAGGTGTTGATATAGCAGACCATCTTGCCGTTGCCACTGAAATTGGTAATCATCTGGTTCGCATTTCTCAGGGGCTCCATCTATGCTCCTCGTTCCTTTCTTCTAAGTCTGCCAGCGAGTTAAAACCCTTAGATTTTGCTTCTCTTAGAAAAGGATCTTATAATGTGCCTTTTACCCTTCAAGAACTGGAGGCAACACACACTGCTTGCCGATCATCCTTCACCAGCTGTGGAAGTCTCCTATTGTTCTCCCTTTTCGCAAACCAGGTACTACGGGACGTGATACCTCCCACTACCGTCCCATCGCTCTTACCAGTGCTGTTTGCAAGGTGATGGAACGTCTAGTTAATAGACGTTTGATGTGGTATTTAGAGATGCACAATAGTCTCTCCCCTAGTCAATATGGCTTTCGTAAGGGTCGTTCTGCTATTGACCCCTTACTTTGCTTAGATACGTATATTCGAAATGCCTTTGCTAATAACCACTCAGTTATCACCATCTTTTTCGACCTTGAGAAGGCTTATGACACAACTTGGAGGTATAATATCTTGGCCCAGGCCCACTACTTAGGCCTCCGTGGCAACGTCCCGTTCTTCCTTAAGGCCTTCTTAACTGACAGACATTTCCGTGTCCGGGTTAGTAATGAGCTTTCCCCAGAATTTGTCCAAGCTGAAGGTGTCCCCCAGGGTTGTGTTCTGAGCACAACTCTCTCTCCTTGCTATAAATAATCTGGCATCTGTTCTCCCATCCGATGTTTGGTCATCGCTCTATGTGGATGACTTTGCTATAGCTTGTGCAGGTGCTGACTGTCACCTCATTGCAGTTTCCCTCCAGCATGCCATCAACCGGGTTTCTGATTGGGCCACTACTCACGGGTTTAAATTTTCTAGTGGCAAAACTCATCAAATTACGTTTGACATTCAGTGGTCTCTGATCATCCATTGTACCTATACGGCTCACGTATCCCAGAACGTGATAGTCAGGTTTCTCGGCCTCCTGTTTGACCGTAGATTGTCCTGGAAACCTCACATTACCTCTCTGAAGGCGACTTGTCATAGCCGGCTGAACCTCCTTAAAACCCTCGCACATCTTTCATGGGGGGCTGATCGTAGAACTCTCCTTCGCCTACATTCAGCACTAATTTTATCGAAACTCGATTATGGTGACCAGATATATTCAGCAGCCTCTCCTGCTCTCTTTCCAGCCTTAATCCCATCCATCACCATCCCATCCTTGGTACTTTTCGTTCTTCCCCGGTTGAGAGCCTCTATGTAGAAGCAAACATTCCATCCTTGTCTGATCGTCGTGATGCACATTACATTCGCTATTATGTTCGCTCTCATGACCTCCGCAATCCTTCCATGTATAGGATTGTCACAGATGTTAGTAGATGCTCGTTATTTGTTCGTCGCCCCTGTTTACTTCGTCCCTTTTCTCTTCGTCTGCATTCACTCTTGTCTTCCCTTCAGCTTCCGCCTTTATATGTTCATGTGGCTTCACACTTTCCTCTACCCCCTTGGGAAGTTCCTGCTGTCCGTGTCTGTTCTATTCCTCTACCTTGCCTGAAGGCCCAACTACCTACGGCAGCTTCTCGCTCTTTTTTTCTGGACCAATTCTATTCTCATTCCCATGCTATCGCAGTATACACCGATGGTTCTAAGTCATCAGACATCGTTGGATTTGCAACAGTGTTTCCGGACAGCATCGTGCGAGGGCATCTATTACCCTCAGCTAGCATATTTACAGCTGAATTGTATGCCATTCTAGTGGCACTTATCCATATTGCATCTATTCCTCTGTCACCATTTGTGGTCATTTCAGACTCCCTTAGTGCTTTACAAGCTATCCAAAAATTTGATACACCTCACCCCTAGTTCTTCGTATCCAACTTTGGTTATGCCTTATCTCTAGCAAACACAAAGATATTGTTTTTTGCTGGGTCCCTGGTCATGTTGACATACAGGGCAATGAACAGGAAGACACTGCTGTGCGGTCAGCAGTACATGACCTCCCAGTTTCATAGAGGTATTCTATTCACAGACTATTTTTCAGTCATTGCTACCCACCTCACCCGTTGGCAACATCGTTGGTCTGACCTGCTAAATAACAAACTTCCTTCTATTAAACCGAGTATAGGTTTCTGGCCTTCTTGTCACCAATGTCGAGATTGGGAAACTACACTCTCCCGTCTTCGCATCGGTCACACTCGTCTTACTCATGGAGAGGCTCCCTGTCCCTCTCTGTGAGCATTGTCAGGTTCCAGTATCTGTTCACCATATTCTGTTGGACTGCCCACTCTATCAACGAGCACACAGAATTTACCTCTGTTGTCGTCTTCGCTCTGCTGCCCTTTCTTTGCCTTCCCTTCTTGCTGATGGGCCCTCCTTTAATCCTGACTCTCATTGACTTTTTGACAGCAACTGATTTACTACACAAACTCTAAAGATTATACCTCTAGCACTTCCCTCAGTCCTTTAATAATAATAATAATAATAATAATATCTTTATTTACTACAAGTACATGTACATGGTATACAGGCCTAGCTGACATCAGTGACATACTACTATATAGAAAGTCCCTTGTTATGCTGAGCATTTCGGGCAGATTAGTTCAGTGTACTAGGATGCGACTCCCACCAGTCGACTAACACCCAGGTACCCATTTTACTGATGGGGAACATAGACAACAGGTGTAAAGAAACACGCCCAATGTTTCTGCCCTGGCTGGGAATCGAACCCAGGCCCTCGCCGTGTGAAGCGAGAGCTTTAGCCACCAGACCACCAGAGCCCTTCTACCTCAATATCTTGCTACCCTCTATCCCTGCACTATCCACTGTCCTGCTGCACTCCATACCCTACTAATCATCCCCCTCTTCAAGGTGGGCTCCTTGCTGTGGTGAAGAGGCTCTTGGTCTGAGGAATTGGAACTTTTGGTCTTCTTCCTCAGACCGAACCTAATTCCCCCCCAATCCCCCCTCCCTTTTCCCATCCTCCCTTTTTTTCCTTTCCTCCTCTTCCTCCTCATCCCTCCCTTATTTCCTTCCCATTTTTACCCTGGGAGGTTCCCTCCACAGGCATTCTAGTTCCGAGGTAGGGGAAGGGTATCGTGGTCCATCCCATTCCGTTGAGGTCCTTGGAGGGTGGTGTAGTTTGCCTTGAAATCTGGATCGCCTGGGGATGTCTCGATCCCTCTCCAGTCTCCTGGGGGGTGGCCTTGGGTATCTTTCGGGCGACGGGTGTATCTCTGGAGGCCACCTTTCGGATTCCAGGGGTGGTGGCCAAAGGTGGTATACTTTGTGGCGGATATCCGGCCGCCCTCTCTTTTGTCTGCCGAGGTGGTTCGGTGGATGTGAGGTTGCTATCCTGGATTGCTGGTTTACTGGCATGAAGGGTAGACTATGGCACGGGTTCAATGCAGCATCTGCATTACTTGTGGTGTTGAGGTTCTCTTGGGTGTGGAGGGGGATTTACGCCCCTTTCATTCTTCCTAGGAGCTATTCCTCCATGTTCCCCCCCCCCTTTTTTATTTTTTATTTTTATTTTTTTTTTCTTAAAAATAAAAATAAAAGTAACCTAACCATGGCTGACCCAATCCATAAACCCAATACCCCCAGGCTCCTTCCTGATACCACACGTAGTTCTGACCCTACCTCGTTACCTGACAACTCTTCGGACAACTCTAATACCCCTGTACCTCTTGCTGGTGCTGGTTCGTCACCTGCTTCAGGTACCGGGGTTCCGGCCCTTTTGACATATCTGACCTTCACTCTTCTCTGACCTTGGTTCTGGCTTCTCCCTCGAAGGTGGGGCAATTTTCGAATTGCTCGCCCGTCTCCCATCGGACCACCCCTGGTCCCACACCCAAACGACCAAGACCCTTACATGACGATTCGACTCTTCCTTCTCGTTCAACTCAGAAACGACTAGCACCTTGCACACTCCCCTTAGATGCTTTGTTTCACACTACTCGATGGACAAAGTTTTTTACTCTCAGACCGACTACTCCAACTACCTATCTTTACCTCGTTTAACGTTTGACTGCCGTAAACTTCCACTTCCACCTTCGGTCTACATTGCAGGTCAACGTTTACAAGTTCGAAAGGTGACCCCTACACCACAGCAGTCTACCTGGAGAGAATTCCAGGGGTCAAAGCCCCTGCAGCCAAGTCTGTGACCAGGCCTCCTGTTGGACCAGAGCCTGACCAACCAGGCTGTTACTGCTGGCCGCACACAGTCCAACGTTCGAACCACAGCCTGGCTGGTCAGGTACCGAATTTAGGTGCCTGTCCAGTGCCTGCTTGAAGACAGCCAGGGGTTTGTTGGTAATCCCCCTGATGTATGCTGGGAGGCAGTTGAACAATCTTGGGCCTCTGACACTTTTTGTGTTGTCCCTCAATGGCTAGTGGCACCCCTGCTCTTCATTGGGGGGATGTTACATCGCCTGCCGAGTCTTTTGCTTTTGTAGGGAATGATTTTTGTGTGCAAGTTTGGTACTAAGCCCTCGAGAATTTTCCATGTGTATATAGTAATAATGTATCTCTCCTGCCTGCGTTCTAGAGAGTACAGGTTTAGGAACTTCAAGCGTTCCCAGTAGTTGAGGTGGTTTATCGCACTTATGCGTGCGGTGAAGGTTGTCTGCACATTTTCAAGGTCAGCAATTTCACCCACCTTGAAAGGTGCAGTTAGTGTGCAGCAATATTCCAGCCTAGATAGAACAAGCGATCTGTAAAGTGTCAACATGGGCTTGGCATCCCTGGTTTTGAAGGTTCTCATTATCCATCCTGTCATTTTCGAGCAGATGCAATTGCTACTTTGTTATGGTCCTTGAAGGTGAGATCCTCTGACATGATCACTCCCAGGTCTTTGACATTAGTTTTTAGCTCTATTGTGTGGTTGGAATTAGTTTTGTACTCTGATGAGATTTTAATTTCTTCACGTTTTCCGTATCTGAGTAATTGAAATTTCTCATCATTGAACTTCATATTGTTTTCTGCAGCCCATTTAAAGATTTGGTTTATGCCTGCTTGGAGTCTTGCAGTGTCTTCAATGGTGGACACTGTCATACAGATTCGGTGTCATCTGTAAAGGAAGAAACAGCACTGTGGCTTATATCCCTGTCAATGTCTGATATGAGGATGAGGAATAGGATGGGAGCTAGTACTGTGCCTTGTGGAACAGAGCTTTTCACAGTAGCTGCCTCAGACTTTACTCTGTTGACTACTACTCTTTGTGTTCTGCATGTTAGGAAATTATAGATCAATATACCAGCTTTTCCTGTTATTCCTTTATCACGCATTTTGTGTGCTATTACACCATGGTCACACTTGTCAAAGGCTTTTGCAAAATCTGTGTATATAACATCTGCATTCTGTTTATCTTCTAGAGCATCCAGGACCTTGTCGTAGTGGTCCAGTAGTTGGGACAGACAGGAGCATCCTGCTCTAAACCCATGCTGTCCTGGGTTGTGCAATTGATGGGTATCAAGATGGGTGGCGATCTTGCTTCTTAGAACCCTTTCAAAGATTTTTATGATATGGGACGTTAGCGCAATTGGTCTGTAGTTCTTTGCTATTGCTTTACTGCCCCCTTTGTGGAGAGGGGCTATGTCTGTTGTTTTTAGTAGCTGCGGGACGATCCCAGTGTCCATGCTTCCTCTACATAGGATGTTAAAAGCATGTGATAGGGGCTTCTTGCAGTTCTTGATGAACACGGAGTTCCATGAGTCTGGGCCTGGAGCGGAGTGGATGGGCATGTCATTTATTGCCTTTTCGAAGTCATTTGGCGTCGTGGTGATGTCAGAAAGGCATGCGTCTGTCAAGTTCTGTGGCACTCTCATAAAAAAATCATTTAGGTTTTCGATTTTCAGTCTGGTTAGTGGCTCGCTAAAAACTGAGTCATACTGGGATTTAAATAACTCACTCATTTCCTTGCTGTCATCTGTGTAGGACCCATCCCGTTTAAGTAGGGGCCCAATACTGGTTGTTGTTCTTGACTTTGATTTTGCATAGGAAAAGAAATACTTAGGGTTTCTTTCAATTTCATTTATAGCTTTTAGTTCTTCCCGTGTCTCTTGATTCCTGTAAGATTCCTTTAGTTTTAATTCGATGTTTGCTATTTCTCTGATTAGTGTCTCCCTACGTATTTCAGAGATATTGGCCTCCTGTAGCCGCTCCGTTATTCTTTGCCTTCGCCTGTATAGGGAGCGCCTCTCTTTCTAGTTTGCATCTTCTCCTCCTTTTCCTTAACGGAATTTGCCTTGAGCAAACCTCAAGTACCACAGAGTTAATTTGTTCTAGACATAGGTTGGGATCCGTGATGCTTAAGCAATCTTCCCAGTTTATATCATTTAGGACTTGGTTTACTTGGTCCCACCTTATGTTTTTGTTTTTGAAGTTGAATTTGGAGAAAGCTCCCTCGCGGCTGATCACATTTTGTTGATCTGGGGCTCCCCGCATGCATGTCTGGACCTCTATTATGTTGTGATCTGAGTATATTGTTTTTGATATGATGACATTTCGTATCAGATCATCGTTGTTGGTGAAGATGAGGTCCAGCGTATTCTCTAATCTTGTGGGTTCTACTATTTGCTGGTTTAAGGTGAACTTAGTGCAGAGATTTAAAAGTTCATGCATGTGTGAATTTTCATCTGAGCTGCCTCCTGGTGTTATCTCTGCTACCACATTGTTTGCAATGTTCCTCTATTTTAGGTGCCTGAGGTTGAAATCCCCCAGTAGCAAGATGTTGGGGGCAGGAGCTGGCAGATTTTCCAGACAGTGGTCAATTTTCAGAAGCTGTTCCTGGAATTGTTGGGACGTTGCATCCGGGGCTTGTAGACAACCACGATGACCAGGTTTTGAGTCTCGACCTTTATTGCTAATACTTCAACTACATCATTTGAGGCATTTATTAGTTCTGAACATATTAGTGACTCTGTGATATACAGGCCAACCCCCTTTTTGCCTGTTCACTCTGTCACACCTGTATAGGTTGTAGCCCGGGATCCATATTTCATTGTCCAAGTGATCTCTTATGTGGGTCTCTGTGAAAGCCGCAAACATAGCATTTGACTCTGTAAGCAGTCCACGAATGTAAGGTACCTTGTTGTTTGTTGCTGGCTTTAGACCCTGTATATTAGCAAAGATGAATGTAGTTGGATTGGTGGTATTGGTGGTATGGGGGTCTTTTTTCCTGGCTCTAATATCTGTTGTAATGGAGTGGAGGCCACTGACTGTGATTCCACTCCAGAAATGATTGCAGTTGGTGTACAATTTCTGTCATTTCCTGCCAGCTTTTTCCTTCCTGGCACTAAAAACCTCTCTCTCGGAGTGGCTGTGGCTACCCTGATTTTGCCATGGTCTGGATGTTCTGTGTCGCCTCGTACCCTTTAGGTGGTATGCCTGGCAATATAAGCTATAGCACTGTCTTTCCTGAATTGATGTGTGGCACATTTCAGGGTGGAAAAACTTACAGGACGGGAGGTTGCATTTGCCTGTTTTCATATGGGAATGGCATTTTCTGTTTACTATTATAATATAATATCTTTATTTACTACAAGTACATGTACATGGTATACAGGCCTAGCTGACATCAATGACATACTACTATATAGAAAGCCGCTTGTTATGCTGAGCATTTCGGGCAAATTAGGTAGGGTGTCCCAGGATGCAACCCACACCAGTCGACTAACACCCAGGTACCCATTTTACTGATGGGTGAACATCAGTAAAATGGGTGTGTAAAGAAACACGCCCAATGTTTCTACCCTGGCTGGGAATCGAACCCAGACCCTCACCGTGTGAAGCGAGAGCTTTAGCCACTAGGTTAGGAGTTATAGATCCATTTACCTACTTTTCCTGTTATTCCTTTATCAGCCATTTTGTGTGCTATTACGCCATGATTGCACTTGTCAAAGGCTTTCGCAAAGTCTGTGTACACTACATCTGCATTTAGTTTGTCCTCCATTGCATCCAAGACCATATCATAGTGGTCCAGTAGTTGTGAGAGGCAGGAGTGACTTGCTTTAAACACATGCTGCCCTGGGTTGTGCAACTGATGGGTGTCCAGGTAGTTGGTGATTTTGCTTCTTTGAACCCTTTCAGAGATTTTTATAATAATCAAACCTGTAATTCCTCTCTATCAAACTTATTAAAATCATATAGCATGAACTAACAGAATATTCAATTCTCTTGTTATTATTATTACGATGTGGGACGTTAGCGCTATCAGTCTGTAATTTTTTGTAATTGCTTTACTGCCATCTTTTTGGAGTGGGGTTTTATCTGATGTTTTTAGTGACTGTGGGATGACCCTTGTGTCTATACTCCCTCTCCATTGAACATTTAAGGCATGAGAAAGGGGTTTCTTGCAGTTCTTAATGGAGTTCCACAAATTTGGGCCTGAGGCAGAGTGCATGGATGTGTCATTTATTGTTTTTTCCAAGTCCTGTGGTGTTAGGGTTATATCCAAAATTCTTAAATTAAGCATATTTTGAGTCTAGGTCATAAAAAAATCATGTAGGTTGTTGACCCTTAGTCTGATTAATGGCTCACTAAAAACCAAGTCATATTGCAGCCAACAGTAACAGCCTGGTTGATCACACCTGATCCACTATGAGGCCTGGTCACAGACCGGGCTGTAGGGGCATTGACCCCAGAAACCCTCTCCAGGTATACTTCAAGTATGTAAGTCCTATCTCATTTAAGCAGGGGCCCAATACTGGATATGGTTTATGCCCTAGATTTGGCATAAGGATTTTTTTTTCAATTTCATTTATGGCTTTAAGTTCTTCCTGTGTTTCTTCATTCCTGTATGATTCCTTAAGCATAAGTTTAATGTTTTCTATTTATCTGGGCAGTGCCATATTTTATTGAGTTACTGATGTGGCAAGCATACGTTTTCGTATACACATGGAGAAATATTTTGCCATCTCACCAATGGTGTAGATGGTTGCATTCTCCTTGGGGCTGATGGTAATTCTCTTAGATCTAGTAATGTCTTTGATAATGGTGGTGATAATGACAGTGATATAATTGGTTTTCTTAAGCAGCTTTAAAGCATTCTCATGTTTCTTAGGCTGTCACAGAGCCTTAGTGAATTGGTATGTAGTATTGTATAAATTGCTCCAATTGTTGATAGATTATTAGTATTGATGAGACCTGTGGTAACTTAAGTAGGTACCTGGGTGTTAGTCACCTTACACCTGTTGTCCCTGTTCACCTAGCAGTAAGTAGGTACCTAGGTATTAGTTACCTCACACCTGTTGTCCCTGTTCACCTAGCAGTAAGTAGGTACCTAGGTATTAGTTACCTCACACCTGTTGTCCCTGTTCACCTAGCAGTAAGTAGGTACCTAGGTATTAGTCACCTCACACCTGTTGTCCCTGTTCACCTAGCAGTAAGTAGGTACCTAGGTATTAGTCACCTCACACCTGTTGTCCCTGTTCACCTAGCAGTAAGTAGGTACCTGAGTGTTAGTCGACTGGTGTGAGTCGCATCCTGGGGGACAAGATTAACTTTAGTTGACTTAAATGTTCTGCATAACCAGAAGCTTTATAAAGTATACCAATACCATTATCTCGGTTTGTATCTGTTATATAATTTGTATAAACAATTATTATTATTTTTACCATTTCATGAACAAGATCAGTAACAGGACGTGATAACCAAGTTTATTTCCAAATATATCTAAACTCAGATAGAATAATCAACAATACCTATTAATTACATAAAGTAGTAATATACAGATACAAGTTAGTTAGCAATATGGAAGGAATGTGAGCTGGAAAATGTTAATATTAGTGATTTAAGATGGTAACTGACCATGATTGCTGCTGCTGCTGTTTCTGGCGGTTCTTCTTAACAATAAGTGAAGTAGCGGCGGCGGACGCCACACTAGACTACTTATAATATAACCTTTATTAAGCCTTTAAATGGTGTGCCTTGACGCAGATGAAGGGGTCTTGATTCCAGGAACTGGAGCTACACTCCTAGTCCTTGGATCAAAACTGATTACTCCCTTTCCCCAGGAGCTGCCTGACACTTACGTGTTTAGCGCTTTCCCATGAAAATGATATTGCAATACTAATAGAATAATTTTTATTTCATTGCAAGTTTACATCGAGTGTTTATAATTACAATCATAAACTGAAGTGCAAGGATTATTATTATTATTATAATCAAGGGGGAGCGCTAAACCCGTAGGATTATGCAGCTGAAGTGCAAGGAGAGCCACTAACATGCCATGGCATTAAGGGCAGCTTAATCTAATGGCTTATAGACTATGTACATAATACTAGAGAAATTGATTGAGTTTGTTTTATTTAAATATTAGATTGTTCAAATTACAATATGATGATATTACATTGTAACAAGTGTTTAGTAGGATAGTAACATAATAGTAAAAAGTGAAATTATCTTATAGGAAAATAATCTTATAGGAAAATAACAGTGAGCATTTTTTAAAGTAATTTACCGTATGAGTATTTAGTTTAGGGTGAGTAGGTGGTTTTTGAGAAGAGTCTTGAATTGATTTTCAGACAAGGTTATTTTAGTATTTACTGGTAATGAATTCCAGATTCTGGGGCACTTTATGTGCATAGAATTTTTACATAGGTTGATATGGACTCGGGGTATATCAAAAAGTGATCTGTGTCTTGTGTTGTGGTCATGGGGCCTATTAATGTTGTTGAGGAGAATTTTGAGCGGAGGGTTTATATTGGAGTGTAGAGTTCTATGTATGTAGTAGGCACAAGAATAAGTGTGAATGTTCTTTACGGTGGGAGTTTGTTATCATCCTGACTGCAGCCTTTTGCTGGGTTATGAGTGGTCTAAGGTGATTTAAGGTTGTTGATCCCCATGCACAGATTCCATAGGTGAGATAAGGGTAGATGAGTGAATGATATAGTGCAAGGAGAGCTGATTGAGGCACATAGTAGCGTATCTTTGATAGTATGCCTACTGTCTTTGAGATTTTCTTGGAAATTTGTTTTATGTGTGTTTGGAATTTAAGGCTTCTGTCAATGTGGATTCCTAGGAATTTTCCTTCTGTGAGTCTTGTGATGGGTGTACCATTGAGCGTTATTGTGGAAACTTTTTTAGTCACTAAAGGTTCCACAGGGTAAGGGAGCCGTCAGGAGCCTTACACACCGTGGATCGGCCCTCGGAGTTTATAAACCCACACTCCCAACAAAACATACGCACACTCCAGCTGATGACGGTGACTATTGTGTATATATTTAATTGATAGATTTATCCACCTAGGAACACCTAGGCAAGTTTGTACAGCTAGAGACTAATAGTAGGATTATTAAGGCAACGTTAGGTATTAATAGTGTAGCTCTAGCACCCTAATATAGGTAGTTATAGGCCTGAATAGGCAAGCATTAGATTATGTTAGCTAACGAGAACTGGCAGCTCTACACTTGAATCTAGGCGGGAAAGAGCCCAGTTCCTTCTTACCAGAGCAGACCCCACACGGACAAGTCGTGCTGAGATTAGGCAGCACACCCCACGTGACCCAACATCTGTCCTGGGGCCACGGAGGAGATCCCGAAGTACCGTGGACATCTGCCTCCATCCAGACCCTGTCACAGTAAGACTAGGCTTTCTTTCTCTCAGTATCTGGCCAGTTTTCTGGGGGAAACGTTAGTGAGTTATCTGTGGGTCTTAGGCGGACGGACGACTCGTGTTGGTATGTACCAGCATCGTCTCCTAAGTTCAAGTCTGTAAGCTAGTGTTACTTACTGTATATATTACTCAAGGACTTCCCAAGGAACCAGGGGACTCTGAGGTGCAGACAGGACACTAATTTCACCATCCTTTGCAGACAAAGTTTCTTCACTGCACATGGTGTTAGGAGGGGTTATATATAAGGATGACCAGGACACATAGCCACCTTTTCTCCAAGTAAGTAATCTCTCTTCTAGTATTGTGTAGGCAGTGTGGGGTTCCCCTTACTGCAATCAGCTAGAAATTTGTACCATAGCCACTTGTAAGTCTGAGAGAAGTGTCTCAGAGTGTCGGTGTCAACAGTGCTTGCCCAGAGTGCAACTTACAAGAGGCCAATCCAAACAAGTTTCTACAGTTATGTTAAGTGGAACATTTGTGGCTTTGTTTCCAAACTGTATGAAGTAGGTCTTGTCAGTATTGAGAGTAAGCTTATTAGTCGTCATCCATGTTGATATTTTCTGTAATTCGGCATTAACAGTATTGACCAGTATGACTGGATTTGGGTGAGAGAAGACATATGTTGTGTCATCTGCAAATAATATGGGTTTGAGTAGTTGTGATGCATTCGGTAGGTCATTTATGTAAATGAGGAATAGGAGTGGACCCAGTACACTTCCTTGAGGGACTCCGACT
>WNWK01015321.1:0-48229 GCA_009830355.1 Cherax destructor
GAACTAACAAACGTAAATGTTTAACACGTGAACAAAAACTTGAAATAATAATAATAATAATAATAATAATAATAATTTTACTTCAACTTGATACAGTGCCTGTACAGAGATGGGTGACAATTAGTTGTGGAAGTAAAAGCCCATATTTATGCAGATCATTTGGAAGCTTAAACCTAATTAAGACTGCATTCGCTGCCGGTCACTGTGGTGACGGGTGTGCTGGCTGGTTTCCCCTGGTGGCCAGTGTTGACAACTTTATTTTCTCCAATATGGCTGAGACGTATAGAAGGAGAGTGCATACTGTGTGCATAGAGGTGCTTGTTGGCGCTATTTATCCGTCAAATGCTGAAGTTCTCTTGCCAGCCATTCTCAGAGAACACTTATGGAATTCCCACAGCAGACATTTATGGATTTCATTAAATGGAGCTACGAGTGTTTGAAGTTCTTGACAAGTGGTCCCTACGAAAGGGTTGTTGATGTCTACCAGGAGCGCATGGTCGTTTCAGAGGGTTTGGAGGTAGAAGATTGGATGATCAGCAACTTTTACGTGGATACGTATACGGAACATCCCTTTGAGCGGATGCCGTGGATGTGAAGATGTCTTTAAGGTATATGGAGTGATCCATGCGGCAAATGCTGGCAGGTGGGCGCAGGGTACCTACGCTGGAATGCCGGAGGATCTTACAGTTTAAAGATGTCTTTGAGAGGCCAATCCTTGCGTCCTGATGCCAGAATTTAGGCCAAGTTTACGTGACGTATGTGGGGCAGACGGACGTGTCGGCTCTGTGGTCAGCCAGGGCATATGCAGCAGCGTGGAGAGAGCGTGGACCACGACCCCAGCAACAACGTGGGGGCAGGAGCATGGTGCGGAGGGCCCTTCAGGTGTGGTCCAGGAGGTGCATGGGTCATCTTCAGGGTACATGGGACGGTGGGAATAGCGGTGGAGTGACGTGGTAGAAAAGCGGAGTGGTGGTGGTCTCCTTGCCACCTGTGGCAACCAGTGATGGGGGAAGACAGCAAGGTTGCTGTCGTGCAGGAAGAGTGTGAGCATTTGGTGGATTGGACGGGCCTATGATGGAGGACCTGAGATGATGCTGACAGTCCGCCTTCTGTGGGAAGGAGTCCCGTGGTGAAGGACTACCGGAGGTAACAGCAAGCCCGGGTGAAGTGCTGAGTGAGGATGTGAGTAAGGGTGCTTGTGGTGGCAGTGAGAATCAGTAAGAGTGTGTGTGGTTGAGGCTGTGGTTCATAGGGAGAAAATGATGTGAATGAGGTGTCTGAAGAGGTCATGGAGGTGGCGGGGAATCCCTAAGAGATCAATGGCTCGGTAGAGATGACGTGTTGACGCCGGGTCAGAGGACAGGTAAGAAAGTGTTGCGGATGTGGTCAGGGAGGGAGGGGGTCAAGGGTAAGGTCTTGGATAAGGAGGGAGTAGGTCTCAGTGGGGTGGGTCAGTGGTCAAAGCAGGAGTGTCGAGAACGATGAAGCATCGAGAAACCACCATTGAAGCCTTCAAGTGTATCAGTATGAATGTGAACGGCCTTAGGGCCGAGGTCAAGAGGATGTGGGTTGAACGGACATTGGGAGAGAGGGCATTGACGTGTGTTTTCTCCAAGAACATAATTTTAGGTGTGGTGGGGATCTGAAGTTGCGGGGTTTTACTTTGTACACTGGTAGTTCTGAAAATTTCAAGGGTGGGGTGTTGGTAGGTATTAGGGAGTCCAGCCCTTTTCATCTGAGTCATGGGAGGAGGTAGGGCGGGAGGATTGTTAGGGTTGATGGTGAATGGGTGATATCCCGGTTAGCTTCATTGGCGTGTATATGCCCGGGTTAATGTACGTAGTTTAAAGGGTGAGTTTGTGAGGATTACTTAGTATATGCATTACAGGGGACTCCCTGAGGTAACTGTGTTAGCAGGTGACTGGAACTCATAATTAGGAAGCGTGATGTGGAACCGAGGGTGCAGGATGTATACTAGCGGGGTTGCGAGACTTACTGAAGCGGTGGGGGTTCGAGATGTGGTAGATGGTAGGGATGTCATGGTGGAACATACGTTCATAAGGAGAGGATATGCAGCACGTTTAGATCAGGTGTATGTGTCCTCGCGTATAAATGTGGAAGAGGTGCGTAACATAGACGTAGGGTTTTCAGATCATAGAGGTGTGGTGGCAGTATTAGGGTGGGTGGGTGCTGTTAAATTTTATTCGGATCTGTGGAGGATGAATGTAAGTTTGTTAAAGGAGGGATCGTGAGGGTTTTGCGGTTTGGTGGGGAGGTTTATGGGGTGGAGGCAGGGAGGATTAAGGACGTGGTGAAGTGGTGAATACAACAGCGAAGGAGGCAGTGAGGTATTATAGGCGTGAAGGTGTGGAGGAGGCGGATATAGGTATGGGTTACACGATATTTGAGGAAGGCAGTTAAGGGACTGTTACGGAGGAGGGGGTGCCATCAGCAGGAAATAGCGTACCTTAAGGGAGATTACGGGATATTCAGAATGATGTTTTAGGGCGATAAGGGTCGTAGTCAATTAGAAGAGTGTTATGGGATGAGGCCCTCAGGCACGGTATTACGGAGGTTTGGAAACGTAGAACGGCATGCGCTGGCGGCGTTGATGGTGGAGGAGGAGATGGGTGGGTATCATCAGGGTCAGGTGTTACGACGACAGAGGATGTGTGCTATCAGGTTATGGTTTCAGCGTAAATTGAGGGTAAGGAGAGGATGAGGTTAGTAGGAGGATTGTTTTGGAGGAATTCAGGGAAGACTGGGAGAGGAGGATAGGAAGGGTTAGGTGGAGGATTACAGTTGACAGGTATGGCAGCGGTCAGGGATTGAGGATGAGAAGGCGCCTGGGGTGGATGGGTTGCCTGGGGACTTCTATGTAGCTTATTGGGACGTATTGAAGGATGTTTTAGTGAAGGTGTTTAATCAGATGAGGATAGGGGTAAAATGGAGGAAGTACAGAGAACTGGGGTAGTGGTGTTGGTGCCGAAGGGTAGGGATAGTGATAGGTTGCAGGGGTATAGGGCTATAACATTGTTGTGCTCAGACTATAAGATCTATGCAAAGATACTGGCAAATCGCATGAAAAGGGTGTTGGAAGAGGTATTGGAGGTTGGCCAGTATGGGATACCTGGACGTAGCATTAGGACGGGGCATAGGAGAATTAGAATTTCGTGGAACATAAGGAAGAGGGCGGAGTCTAGGATTAGACTGGGCAACCGCATATGATAGTGTGGATAGGGAAATGTTGGTTGAGGTTTTATCGAAGCAGGGGTTTGGGGAGGAAGTTGTGGGGTGGGTTAGATCCTTATATGATGGGGCTTTAGCAAGGGTACAAGTTAATGGGAAGTTAGGGGTTCAGGTGAGTTTAGAGGGGTTTGCGGCAGGGATGCCCCTGTCGCAATTCTTCGGTGTCTGCAGGACCCCTTTTATAGATAGTTAGAGAGGGGGTATGGGACGGGGACAGGTGTGAAGGTTGTGAGACGGAATAGTAGGATATGTAGATGACACGACCATATTGATAGGGAGTGGTGAGGGTTAGATAATGTTAATAGGATTATTGAGGTTTTGGTGGGGCTACTGGTATGTGCATCAACAGGGCGAAATCGAATTGTGGAGGTAGGTTCGTGGGTGGGAGGGCCGTTGGGGAGGAGGGGGTGGCTGTGTGTTAATAGTATTAAAATTTGCGGTGTTATTTTCAGTCATTGTAGTGATTTGCGAGGGATTAAATTCGGAGGAAGTGGTGAGTAAAGCGCTTGGACGGTTAGGGGTTTTAGTCCGGGTGAGGTCACTTTGTTGCAGCGTGCCTTGGTGGTTAATGTTTTAATTTATAGTAAACTTTGGTTTGTGGCGGCTGTATATCCTCTCCGGGAGTGTGATATAGGGCGTTTGTTGGCAGGTTTATAGATATATTTGGAGTTATGGAGGCACTGGTTGGCTCGTGAGGTTGTGACGGCTGGAGTGGGGTGGGGGTTTGGGGTTGATTCCGTTGAGGAGTAGGCTTCAAAGTTTATTTGTTAAGCAGGAATTTTGGTGGGAGGGAATTGGAGGCAGGAGGGTTGGTAAGGTCATGAGAGAGGTACGTAGGTGGTGGAAGGGTAGGAATTGTTGTGGTGTGAGGATCTATTGAGGTTTTTTAGTAGTTAGGGAGCCTGGGAGAGTGAAGGTGAGTAGGTTGGATAGAGTGGGGAAGGGGGGGGTAGTGCAGGGGGAAGGTATTTATCCAATGTATAATTGGAAGTTGGTGTGGTACTGGTTGAAGAGGCTGAGGGTACCGCCAAGGGTTCGAGAAACAGGGTATAGGTTTTATTGGGAATTTTGGCATCTCGGGCACAATTGTGCCAGATGGGAATAATAAGGGAGGGGTTCTGTCTGAAATGTGGTGGTCTCGAGACCGCGTATCATGTAGTTTATTTTTGCGAGGAGCTGGGTGGGGTTAGGGAATGGTTTAGTGGAGTATTGAAAAGGGTAGGGGTAGGGGGTTTGTCGACCCTAAGAGCTTTAAGTATAGATGTGGGGGTTTGTCCTGAGGATGTACGACGGGCGGTAGCATATTTGGTAGTAGAATTCATACATATTTCGTGGAGTATGAGAGGCCCCAGGTGACGTCCGCATTAGAGCTTCAGCGGCAGGGTTTTACAGGACTCGGTGTCGTAATCAAGTGGCTTACGAAGGGAGATGGTGTAAGGCTTTTCCTCTGGGATATCGGCATCTTACTGTCGCGATTTTATTAGGGAAAGGAGGTGCGGTAGTAGAGTGAGAGGGCTGGTCAGGGTAGCTGGGGGGACGTAACAGAGAGTGTGTGTGGCTGTATCTAAGGTTTTACGGGGTGTCAGGGATAGGCGGGTGGTTTGGTTTTGATGCTTCATAGTTCAGGCAGTTTCTCTGTTTTTTGGCGGCGTTTATTTAAAAATAAAAAAAAAATTAAAGACTACAGTGGCAGTAACTAATTAATTGCTTATATATAAGGACATTATGAGTAAACAGGCAACAAATTTAGGAATTACAAGGAGAACAAACAAGCAGAGAATGATTACAGGTAATGAGAATAAGTATATATAGTTTTTTACATGTTTGTGGTTGAGAGAATTGTTTGGCCAATTAAACACTTTTTTAACACATTTATCATATTTAATTGTTGTTAGAATATATTAGGGAAAGGAGGTGTTTTTATAGTAACACTGAAGTTGCTAGCAGATAGTGAAGTTCTGGAGATTTCTGGGACGGAGCTCCAGATTTTTTGTTTTTATCCACATTAAGTTTTCAGAAAGATTAAGCCAGACACGAGGTATGTGAGAAATTTTTGTTTAGTATTATGCCTATGGTTTCTGTTGCAACTATCAAGAAAGCGCTTCAGGTCAGGAGTGATATTAGAATTTATTACTCTGTAAATGTAGCATGCACAGTAGTATAAGTGAATGTTTTGTATAGTAAGTTTAGGTCTTTGAAGAGTGTGTTGTCTGGCAGTAGACCGAGTGATCATTTGTACTGCTGCCTTTTGAAGAGTTATTATTGGCTGGAGGTGATTTACTGTTGTGGCTTCCCAGGCACAAATAGCCTAAGCGAGGTAGAACTAGATGACTGTGTAGTATATTATATGCTGTGCTGTTTGAGTACATGATAACGTTTCTTGGACACTTTTTTCTTTGCAATGTATTAGATGTGGGTGTTTATTTTCAAGTTGCTTAGTAACAGACCCATTAATTTTCCTTCATTAGGTTTAGCGATAGGAATGTTGTTAATCATAACGTTTGGTTGAACATTGTTTGTTCTGCTCCCAAGCATCATGAAGAAGGTCTTGTCAATGTTAGGCGTGAGTTTAATGGTAGTCAACCTGGTTGATATTTTTAGACCTCCTCATTAATAATGTTAAGGAATCCTAGATTTGGGTGGGAGATGACAAATGTTTTGTCGTCGGCAAAGAGACAGGTCTAAGTTGCTGTGATACATTTGGAATATCGTTGATGTATAGGAGGAAAATCAGAGGGCCAATGACACTTTCCTGAGGAACGCCTATATCCATAGGTCTTGTTGAAAAAATTGAGTCCTCGATAGAAACATATTGGTGTCTGTTGGTAAGGAAAGACTTTGATATAAACCTTGGTAATAGATACCTACAAGTAGGTTCAGAATGACACGTAAGCAAAGACTAGGACATATTTATTAGAAAACGTTTCTGTCCTTGGACCTTGATCACTTCTGACATACAGAGGTTAAAAAGAGTATGTATAGGCGGAGAGTGAGGTGTGTGTGACGCATGGTGACCTAAAGAATATCATATTGGGGTGACGACTAGCAGACAATATGATCACGTGACTCTTGTGTTGTGAGGTAGGTGGTGCTTTGCCTGGATGAGTACCATGTATGCTAATGTTTTAGAAATTTGGTAATTTCCAGTATTATGTTCTATGGTGTCGGTGACGGCGATTAGCGAGGCTTCCAGACATCGTCAACGCCTGAGTTCTTGATCAGTGAGGACAAACTGTACCTCATCCCAACTCATCAAATGCCCCGTGGACTATCTGTGGAGGACACAGGCGTACCTTACTCCAACACAGGAGTCAGGTGATCACATTTTCTACCTGTCCTCTACCCAATATGACATTTTTCAGGTCACAATGCGTCACACCTTACTCACCGCCTATACATACTGTCTTTTTTTTAACCTCTGTATGTTAGAAGTGATCAAGATCCCAGGACTGAAACGTTTTGTAATATGTCCAAGTGTTTTCTAGGACATATTTATTAGAAAGTGCTAGTTTTCTAGTGATTTGTTAAATAATAATGTAATGGTGAGTGGAAGAACATGAGTTGCTCCTTAGAATACTAGTGGTTGAACATGAGTTGCTCCTTTGAATACTAGTGGTTGATCTGTCTGTGACTCGATAAAGCCCACTGCCTGGGCGAAACGTTGTCAATAAAGGATCACATTATACTGATTATGTATATATATTTCCACTAGTGGTTGAACATGAGCTAAGTTTCCTGATTTGTTTTTCAACGAATTGATAATCAGAATGACTTCAGTGTGCTTGGCTGGAGCAAGATAAAGGGATATTGGGAAGTTTCCAATATCCCTCGGGTACTAGTGCTTGGAATTTTGTTGGCGAGACTTGATCCTATGATAGAGAAAAAATCATTTAACTTATTGTTTGTTTCAATAGGCTGGAGATGTGGATCCTTGAGATGAGTTAGGACAATATCTCTGGTTTTGGTCAGCTTCTGAGAACCCAGGATCTGTGAGGGTGTTTTCCAGGTCTTTTACATATCTCCTCTTGTTTAGTGAATCTAATAGAATAATACCGTTGTTTGGACTTCAGTATTAGTTTGGTGAGGACTGACGTATAGATTTTACTATGTTCTTTAGTTATTAAGCTCGTCTATATTTTTTGTCATTATGATGTTTCTCATCTATGGATCTACGGATGTTATTTGTTAGCCATGGGCTACCTAGTCTTTAAGTAGTGATCAGCTTAGTTTTTATAGGACAGTTGTTCTACATGCTTTGTATTTTTGGGGGAAAAAATGACTATTCGTTCATCAACACCTCTGTCATTGGTAAATTATGTAGACCAGTCAATTGAAGTTACTCATTTATGTCGCATCATGGAGACGAAATGAGATCTGACTGTATTCTGTTGGTAGCTTACAAATGTTTGTTAGGAGGAAGGTGGGATAGTGGTCAGTAGTATTATCTGTTCTCATGACTCACGAAATCGTAATGGCCGAGGCTAGAGCGTCGGTCTGGAGTTTTACGACTCACCGCGAGTTCAATCCCCGTACGTACCGTGGTTTGTATTATCTGTTATTAGCCCTGCTCTGAGACGAGCTAATGTATTTGCTCTCGTCTCTGTTAACCTTATTGGTTTCGTTATAACTGGTATGATTAATGAATTGCTCATACTTTTAATGAAATCAGCTACTAGTGGGTCTTCAGTTAGGCCAAGGGTAATGCTGAAGTGACCAGCTGGTAGTAAGTAATGTTTGTTCACTTTCTTGTTTGTTATTAGGTTTCTTAGGTTGTCTGGGATATTAGTATAAGGTATCCTGTAGATTACATCTACTGTCATGGGAGTTTTTAATTTTTTTACAGAGAAGTTAACAAGTATATATTTATTACACTCATCTCTGAAGCATGTGGAGTTACAACATAACTGTTCATTAGAATAGTAGATGGCAATCACCCCATCCCCCATTTGATCTGTCTTGCAGTTGTGAAGGGCTGTGTATCCTGCCTTGCTTAAGCTTGGTTTCAGTAAGTATAATGTAAAAGATGGCTGAATTTAAAGAACCTAGGAGCCTCAGGACGTCATCATAGTGCTTACTCCGGAATCTAATGTTGTAATTAAGAAAATTTATTTTCCTTGCATTGCAGAGAACAGTTTTTGCTTGGGTTGCTGTGTATTAAAGACACATACTTTCGAGCAAGTATTGGTTACGATTTACATTATATAGGAGGTTTAAATCAGGTTCGATGTCAGCATTCATGAAATATGGGGTAAATATAATACACTCTGAACTGGTAATCAGGATAACAGTGGCAACAGCATTGTTCTGAAATAACGACACGTTTTTGAGTAAGTTTTTTTTTGATGTACAATATCAAATGCCTTCTCGCAGTCTAAGAATATGCAGGCTATCCATCCCTCTCTCCATTTTCACTTGCGATTGTGTCGTAGATCTCCAGCAAGTTAGTAAGACAAGATCTGCTAGATCTATAAACGTGCTGATTTCTGCTTATGAAATTACTTCCTTTACAGCTCTATACATCACTAGTGAGACCTCATTTGGATTATGCAGCTCAGTTTTGGTCTCCTTACTACAGGATGGATATAGATTCATTGGAGAACATACAAAGAAGAATGACTAAAATGATTTACAGTATAAGAAATCTCCCGTATGAAGATAGACTTAGAGCGTTGAATCTCCACTCTCTGGAGAGACGTAGAATGAGGGGAGATATCATCGAGGTGTACAAGTGGATGATGGGCATAAACAAAGGAGATATTAATAAAATACTGAGGATATCGAACCAAGTAAGAACGAGAAATAACGGATTTAAATTGGATAAATTTAGATTTAGAAAGGACATAGGCAAGTACTGGTTTTCGAACAGAGTTGTAGATGCGTGGAACAATCTTCCGAGTACTGTGATAGAGGCTAGGACCTTGGGTGGCTTTAAAAAGAGATTGGACAAATATATGAGTGGGAGGGGCTGGGTTTGATTTGTGTCGTGAGTACGGGAATAAATTTTTAGGTAGTGGTGGTTTTGATAAGGACGTGCCTTGTATGGGCCAGTAGGCCTTCTGCAGTGTTCCTCCATTCTTATGTTCTTATGTTCTTATATCACTCTCCTTCTGATTACCTTTCCTTTACATGGAATACATGTCCGTGATACCGGCCTTTAGTTTAGTGATTCCTGTCTGTTTTCTTAAATATTGGGACCGTATTTCCTGTTCTCCAGATCTCTGGAAATTGTCCAGTGTACATTCACTAGTTGTAGATCCTAGATAATGTATCACACAATGTTTCTGCTCCCTCTCATAGAGTCCATGGTGACACCTTTATTTGTCCCATTGCTTTTGATGTATCCAGCTCACCACAGAGGGTTTTTTTCTGTTACCCTGTTTTGTATATGTTTTCTAGTACCCGGCGAAGTACTTGTTGTTTCAGGCCACTGATATTGCCTTTTTTCACCGAAAAAAAACTCTTTAAATTGTTTGTTCAATACTTCACAAACTTCTTTGTCGTGTCAAGTGAGCTATCCTTATTTTGGGCCAAATTATCTGATCTTTTACTGTCGTCTTTTCTTGTAGCTGTGAGGTAGGTCTGGGTTTTGTTGCTGTGTCATTCTCAAATTCTGCTCAGTAATTCTCCACACACTTGCATATACGTTTGTGACTCTTCTTCTCACTATGTTTTCGAATGTCCATCTATTTCTCTAGTTTGTTCGAGCTCTTGTTCCTTATCGATTTTTCTTTCACTACATCTCTGGTTGATCCCAGAGCTCTGTTTAAAAGATTTCCCACTCTTCTGGGTACAAATTTCTCCTCTGCCTCCCGGCATTTCTCGGCTAGTACTCCAGCATCTCATTTGTTGAATTTCCTTCCAGCTTACTTTCCCAGTGCAATGCGTTTAGGAATTCCCACATTTCTTCAAAGTTTCTTCTTCTGAAGTCTGGTATCTCACCCTTCACCTGCCTCTCTACTCTCAGTATGTAGTTCCTCAAGTAATACAAAGTTCGGTACTGTATGGTGAGCAGCAGACAGGCGGCTCTGGTATTCTATTTCACCTATGTCAGATGTACTTTGGGTAAACACAAAATTCTGTTTTGCTAGGTTCTCCTTTTTTTCTCTTGTCGTGTCCATAACATGCTCATATAAAAGCGTTCGCTAACTACCATCATGACATTTATGAAATATATCTGAATGTATATTTTTGTTTTCTCGTTGCTGGTGTTTACCTTAACAAACTGTTGCCTCTGCTAGGTGCATCACCTAGGTATCTTTATTTCTGAAGTCCTTCGTCTTGTACAAGATGCTTTCTGTATGTAGTAGAGGTAATTGTAAATTACAGACATAATAATAATTTTAAAGTGATATCTGTCAGTTTGTCCTGATAGGTGGTCAATTTTTTCTATCAAAACTGAGAACCTATCACCTCAAAATTACCTCTCCACTGCTACTGTCTCCAGTGTTATAATTAAATATTCGCCTGAAGAAACCAGCGGTGTAGGCGTAGCTGTTCTACATTAAAGATATCTAGTGACGCATTTGTTAATATTGACAATATTGTTCATTATTTTGAAAATACAGTTTTTTTAAATTTTCCATTTCAGGAAATGTCATATGACAGCACCGAGTCACATGGAGTGAAAGCTCAAGCACAACAGTTTGTTAGCATTTGTCTTTCATCTAATTCAGAAATAAATGAGAAAGATCAAACTTTACAAGAGACAGAATTAAAGTTGCAAGACGTCAGTGAGAGTCAAGTTTCAGATGAAGACATAACCAGAAAGAAAACAGAGGACGAGGACGCTGTGAAAAAGAAGAAAGTAGCGCCAGACGGTGGATGGGGATGGATGGTCGTATTCGGTGCCTCGCTCATTCTGGTACAGTCTGCTTCTCTTTTAGATTTATTTCAAAATAAAGGCTGCAGCGTAAGTCACTTTACTGATAATATTTTTCACCTCATTCCACAAATTGGTAACACAGACAAAAATGGTTAAAACTGCACAGAATGGATTTTTTTTTCTAATCTCTGCTGCACAAATCATATTAAACCACAAGGTAGTCAAGCTATTGGTACACTCAACATATTGAACCGCAAACTAATCAGTTCACTGCTATAAACAGCATATTATACCAGAAACTAGTGAATTCACTATATCATTCTGCACATTTAATGAAACTAGTCAACCCGCTACTATACTCGGCACATTAAACCACAAGCTAGTCAACTCACTACTACACTCAGCTTTTTAAATCATAAGTTAGTCAACTCACTGCTGCACTCAGGATATGAAGATTGATGTATCAGCGCAGATATGAACAAAATCAAGATGTATACTCGTCTCTGAACGATCCAAGAAAGATATCCCAATATTGTTTATACCAAGTCCCTCGTACCTCAGTGCACACTTCTGCAGAGGGAATCATAAGTTGGAAATGCAATTAGGTATCAGAATTAAAGATTTAAAGCGAATCAGAATAGTCATTCGCAAAGTATCATGCAGAAATAAATATCACAAGTTTTCCAATAAAAGTGAGAAAGTTAGGATATATGCAGCACAAATCTAATTCAAATTTACAATTAAGTAATATCAGGGAGACCAAAATAATGAAAATAGAATTTCAATCCTCATGAAATTTAAAAACGCTTTAGTATGGATTTTTTTTTTAGTTATCCTCTCATTTATATTTAATTTCAAATTTTGTACATTGCTATAAGAAAAATATTTGATCTATTTTCAAGAAATTCCAGTTTGATAAGATTTGATTAAAGGAAATAGCAGATTGGCGCCCACACAGCTCAAAAATAATATAAAAACGCTTCCAGATTGGATAAAATAGTGCCATTCCATGTCAAGTGGACCAGGGCTCCCCACCTCACCATCACGGATTTTGGTGAAACTTGGTGTGCTGGATACACCATGTCCAAACTAACTTTGGAAAAGTTTTAGATCTGTCAGTTAAATGGTTGCCGAAATAGAACCCTTTGTTTACCAACATGTGGCTACGGTGTACCGTAACCCTACGAAATTTCGGCAATTTCGAATCAAAATAATTGCTCACTCTTTCTACTAAAATAAATGAAACTTTGCTGTCTTACACAACTTCTTACATTTTTTTTGAAACTGACGTACATATTGAGCCTCAAAGTGGGGCAAGAATATCAATGCATCAAAAAAAAAAAGTCAAAGTTTAGCCTTCTCTGCTTCGTGTAATAATTAAGAAATCCCTATGAAATTTCGTTTACTACTTTGTGACATAACTTTGTTTATAAATATATGGTTTCAACATGGGACACTCCTTCCTTTTAAATTTATTTTTTTGCATTTTTAAAAATTTAGGAAATAGGGTAATTTCAATGAGCTTTTGCAAAAAGAGTCATCTTGAAACATTTTCAAACTGCGTCCATTAGAAAGAACATGTTTTAAATCACATAAAAAAGTTGCTTTAGTTTTTAATTGCGCCCATATAACGCCCAAAAAATAAAGGTCAAAGTTCAAGAGGTTACTGTATGCTGATGTCATATATTATATGCTGATAAATGAAGTTCTTATAACACGTGTCATTATTCGTCTTCTAAGAGACTATGTTTTATCTCTAGGTAAATTAATTATATAGACAATTTGATAGCAAATTTCTAGTATGGTTTTCCCACATCATGTATCGTTGGAAGAGAAAAAACGTCATCGTCATCAACATGTCATGGCTTATTTTATTGCAAGAAAGTTAGACTTAAATCGGTACAAGACTTATCCACAGACGACAAAACAAGACTTATTCGACGTTCAAAAGTAAATCTTATGGACGATAACCAAATTTGTTTGCATCATGAAGCAATGTAAAGACATGTTGCAATCCATTTGGATAGCAAAATCATCATTCCTGGACAGAACTTTTGAGATTGGATGTTGAAATGACTGATAAACGAATTGTTTGACAAAGAACAAAATAAAACCAGGTCAGAAAATTTGTTCTACACGTAAAACTGATGGTCGAATAGCGAAGACTTCAATTGTCTCGTCCTCATCTTCGAATAATTTTGATATGGACAAGTCTGCCACAGTTAATAAAAGCTTGTTGTCTGCCTTGGATAAATGGTAGTAGTAATGGTAGTAGTAATGGTAGTAGTAATGGTAGTAGCAATGGTAGTAGTAATGGTAATAGTAATGGTAGTAGCAATGGTAGTAGTAATGGTAGTAGTAATGGTTGTAGCAATGGTAGTAGCAATGGTAGTAGTAATGGAGTCAGATTGAAACGTCGTGGTAGGCTTCCCTCTCCTATGTGCGGGTTATTAGTGTATTGTTCCAGTCACGGTATTGTGCCTTTTTGTTCTTTATTTTCATTCTTTCCTCAAATTTAACTTCTTGGGCATTCCCTTTTCTGATTATGTTCACCTCTTACTTCAACAGATCATTCTTTTTGTAGAAAGAATGAACTGTTGAAGTAAGAGGCCTTCTTTACGTTGCCTTCTTTACTCTCCATTAACGTGAACGTGATCTCTTTTTTTTTCCGACAAGTTTTCTGTAACCTTCTCACTGCCATTGTTTTAGACACAGCTCGCCTTAATTCGCAAATTCATTCAGCGTCTTATCTCAGATATCCCTTGGACTAAATTCTCCCTTACTTAACTAATATGTCTTCAGTCACATTCTCCCAACATCAGCTTGAACTTCTTGGTTTTGTTTTTTTCTATGCTGCATATTTGATTCTTTTCGCCAGTCTCACTTTCGGAATCTTTCCGACCTGTCCACTTTTCGTGGTGTTTTCCTTCCTGCTCTTGATGCTATCAACTTGCCCTTTCTTCTCTTAAATCTAATTCCAAAATTGTCATCCTCTTTTCTGACAAAAGTAATTCGGTGGTTATTCTTTAACGCGAGGATTACTACCGCTAAGCTGACTAAATCCTTGCTTTCTGACTCACGTACTTACACCCCTCTCGTTTCCATCCCTCTTGATCGCATCAAGAGAACTTTCAACAATTAACTTCGGACTCTCCAGATTTGCTGTCTCTTATTATCTTGTCTCTTGGCTGGTTAAAACTCTCACTCCTTTTGTTAGTACTTTTTCTCACCTCTTTGAGTCCCAAGACTTCATCGAACGTGTTCGCCTTTCCCCGACCTGTAAGATGCTTAGTCTTGAGTCCCTCTTCACTAATGTCCCTCTTGATGATGTTGATAATTTTCTCAGAGTGAAGGCCAATAAAAGAGTACTTCTCCCTATACCTATTGATGCTTTTATTGATCTTATTCGCCTTTGTGTGGACTCTTAACTCTTTTTCCTTTCAAGGTAAATTTCATTCTCAAACCTTCGGTGTCGCCATGAGATCTACTTTATTCCCTGTTCTTGCTAACCTAACTTCGAAATGGCTCCCCTATGTAGATAATATTTTTGGTATTTCACAGAATAAATCTAGTCTCTTCCAACGATTTTTCGTTGTCCTTAAAAATTTTTCTCCTTTCATCAAGTTTAAGCTGGATAAGAATCTACCTCTGCTTCCTTTCTTTGATGTACATGTCCATCGCTCACCTACAGGCTATTCTGTTTTTTCGTTTATCGCAAGCCTGTGTTCAGTGACATGTACATTCCTTACATTTTACCATGCTCCCTCAACCAAGAAAAATGATCTTATTTCTCTCTTTCTCCGTGCCCTCCACATTTGTGACCCTCAGTTCATTGAATCATCAATTTCATCATAATTCGTTTTCTCGTCTTGTCTACCCTTCCGATTTCATAAACTCTGACTTCTCAAGTACTAAACGGACTTTCCTCTCTACCAAATTCTCAACTCCTGTGAAATCTGTTCTCTGCCTTTCCTATATTTCCAGTGTTTCTAATCTCAGCAACTTTCTGTTCCTTAGACATCAAACTTATTTTTTACCAAACTAACGTCCTTCGCAGTAATCTAGTCCGCACCTCTCTTCCTACTATAGATGTCCCTGGTGTCTACTCTATATCGTGCTCCTCTTGTCCTCTTCAATACTTTGGAGAAACTGAAAGACTCAGGGAACACAAAAAAGTGCTAGGCTTGCCGACACCAATAATGCTCTTTTCTGCCATGTTAGAGATCATAGTCATTCTATTGACTGGTCCTATGCTAAAACTGTCTACCCTATTTCTAGCCTTCACAGTCGCTGTCTTGTTAAAGCATCCCTTATACACAACTTTCCTTGTATGAATCTTAGTCTTGGCTTTGTTTCTGTAGATGCTTTTATTTCTCATTACATTGTCATGTGTTCCAGACTTCAGAACACTCGTAACTTGACCTTGTCGTTTATCCTCCTCTCCCTACCTCTTCTCCTTTCCTCTTTTTTGTTTTCTTTTCTTCTGCCTGTGTTCTGTCCTTCAGATCCCTCTCTGTGGTTTTGGTCCTACCTTATGGGTCCTTAGCTCTCCTGCAATCCTCCTTTTCTTTGTCCTTAGACTGACCCTACTTCTTCTATGACTAGTAAGTAAGTTTATTCAGGTATACACAAATACAGTTACATAGATCATCATACATAGCAGCATATGTGTAGAAAACCTAGGATGTCTCACACTAACCCCCCTTGCGAGCCGCTAGCCTCATAGCAGTGCTCCTTCCCATATGACTGTCTACTCTACTACCTTTACTACTACCTTTACTACTACCACTACTACCACTACTCCTACATTTCCCCACTCTCTTGTACCCTCCCCTGTCTGCCTGCCTATAAATACCCTTCCTCTGTCTCTGTGTGTTAGTGTGACTTTGTAAATGGTCCAAGTCGGGCCGAAACGTCGTCGTAAGCTCCTCTCTTTTATATGTGCGGGTTGTGTGTGTATTGTTCCAGTCACGGTATTGTGCCTTTTTTGTTATCCATTCCATAACTATGGAATGACTCTTTTGATCGACAGTAAGTTATCCCCCTTAGAGTGCTTTGTTGAATGCCTTGTTGATATCATGAGAACCATTTGTTCATTTTAGTGAATAGTTATGTTCCTTTATATTAGTAACTAAAGAAAACTTTTTCTGATGGACTTCAAAATATTTTTGGTGATGCGTTCCATAAGAAATATGATTTTCCACAAAGTTTTAAATTTGCACCTAGTGACAGTAGGTGCAAAATTTAATTAAAAATTCTACTACAATTAAAAAAATAAGAATTGCTGAAATCAGACCTATTTTTGAAGCATGTCTTTTCAGATCGGCTTCAAACTCTAACCATTGGTGACCTTTATCACAATAAGGCTTGGGGACTCACTTTGAGCAGTGTAAATATCAATTTGCTGTTTTGTTTTTATATTTTTTTTCCCATGTACTAAATAGAGAATGACTCATGCAATCGGCTTCATAAAAATAAACGCTGGTGAATCCTAATTAAAAGTATTTTTGTGTTAATTTGATCTGTATTGATTTCTCAATTTTTAAAACAATTTTCAATAAATATATAATATTTTTTATTATAGGTGTGAATAAAATTTTAAATATAATATCAATAGGAAAAGAAAATTTAGAATAAACTTCTTTTTTAAATTAAAAGAGGAAAAACTTTCCTGTTTTCAGGAATCTTTCCGAGTAACGAACACCCCGGAAATCGTACAATTATGTAAGTATAATATTGTAAGTGCTTGTGGAAGTGTATTTTTGGGGGTCTGAAATAGACTAACCTACTTGACATTATTTCTTAAGGGAGTAAATTCGTTCGGTAATGGCACTTGAGCAGACTTCTTGAATGAATTTTGTACGTTACTCGGGGGTCCACTGTATTATTCTTTCTGATATAACAAGACATACATGGATGTTCATGGTTTTCAAGGAGCAACAAAAGTACCATATGATTATATAGTTGTAGGTAAATTAAGAGTGAGAGGTCCAATAGCACCAGTGAGTAAGAAAGAAGTGAAAGTTTATAAATTAAAGGAAGAGATAGTGAGGGTAAGATACAAGCAACTGCTGGGAGGAAGATTTGCTACTGAGAATACAGATAATGAAGTGGAAGTTGAAGATGTATTGTGCAGATTTAAAAATGCTGTGGTAGAGAGTGCAGCAATAGTGTGTGTATTTAAGAGGTGGGTGAGGGAGGAAAGAGGAGCTACTGGTGGAATGATGTTAAAAGAATTTACCCGTAAGAGAGAAAAAGTTAGCATTTGAAAGGTTTTTACAAAGCAGATGGGATATAAGAAGAGTGAAAGAGAGGTTAAGAGAGTGGTTCTTAGTCAGATGATGACCCGCCGTTGGAGCTTTTGGTCTTCTGACCGAGGCCTTCCGCTGCCTTACAGGTCCACCCCTTTAAAAATTATGGTCATAGTTATAACCAACATATTAGTGTAATAGAGTGGTGAGTGAGTGAAAAGGGAGAGGAAATGAAAGAGTGGTTGAGGTTCTGTCAACAAATTTACCTGAAAGTGAAAAAGTTGTGGAGTGAGATTAATAAGATTAATAAGTTAAGAAATCCTATGAAACTAATGAATTTATAAGTTAAAAACTGAAGAGGAGAGTTAATAGATGGGAAGGTGGAGGTATTGGGAAGATCGAGGGAATATTGTGATGAATATGTTGATGAAGAAAGGAGGTAAAGAAGCTGTGATTGATGAGATCAATGCAGAAATGTTGAAATCAGGAGTGGTTGATGTTTTTGTTCAGTAAATGCAAGAACGAGAGGGAATATACCTAGGGCAATAAGCTTGTTGAGTAAACAGGGAAAAGTGAATAGAATTGAAAGGTAAGAATTGAAGGTAAGACAAAGAGCAAAATAGCAGATGAACATGGAGGCTTTAGGAACTGTAGAGGATGTGTAGACCAAGTGTAATCTGTAATCTTTTGACTACCACCCACAGGATGGGTCTGGGGTGCATAATAAAGATGTTAAACTAAAGTTGAACATCCAGCAGTGTGTGTGAGCGTGATAGAATGGAGAGAATCGAGGCAATTAGTGTTTTATGGCTTCACGTGCTGTTGGAGTGAGAGCAAAGTATCATTTATGAAGGGATTCACGGAAACCGATGAGTCCCTACACTCGGAAGATGAGGTTGGAATATTGCAGTTTGGAGGGAAATCTGAGTTATAGTGCTTTCACACCTTGTGAAAGGTGAAAGTGATTCTTCTTTTTCGGGTCATCCTTCCTCGTTGGGAGAAGATCAGAGTGTTAATAAAACGTCAGAAAGAGAATAAATTATGCAAGATCAACGCCACTAATGACTTGTTCGTCCACAAACAACTAGACAAATTGTAAGAAAACAGTTTACTAGGCCCTAATTAGGTGTTTTCAAGAACTGTAAAGGTATGTAAGGAGGAACCAAAGAAACATTTATCAAGGCTCTCTAGATCACTACATATGGGCACCCTGCTGGATGAATACTAAAATGCCAAAATTGATAACAGTTTAAAAAGTGGAAAATAAGTTCCTAGCTTCAATTTATAGAAAAAACAGCCTAAAATCAATTATGGGAAAAGTAATGAAAAAAATTAGTGGGTGCATTTTGAAGCCTCTTCGACAGATTTAATTTAATCATTGAATATCTGTGCGGTTTTAAAATGAAGTTTTCTGGAATTAAGAATTTACTGAAAATTGTATTAGGGTATTTAAGGTGGTAGGCCATGATAAAGAATACGAAAAAGTGTATATGGGTCTTAGAGAGTTCCAAACAGAAGCGTGGTAAAGAAACTACTGACACATGGTAGAGGAGTCGAAATTTTCTCCTGGGTGGAGGCAACACATCAAGGCTCGTCGTCGTCAGGTCAGAAAGCAGAACTTCCTTCTCTTGCCTTGGATTCTTGACTCACGAATAATTTAAATATTGATTCAATTCTAAACAATATTTCACAAAACAGCGCAACTAGCAGCTGAATTAGCTCAGTAATTAGGGACAACAGTGATGTATAATATATGGATACCAAATGGCGGACTATATTCATACATTTCTTTTTTATGAAACTTGTTTATGTTTCTTATGTTTGCTTAAATAACAATTTTCAATATTAATGACCACTTGGTTATACCAAAGTTTGAAATAATACGATATATTTATCAAATGCTCAGCGTTTAACTTTCATTTATTTACTACCAGTGCAGACCTGACTAAAGAATAAAAAAAAAATGATGCAACTTAAAAAAATGTTTGATTAACTATGTGTGCAAAGTGATCCATCAACGATCCTTTTATTCTCCCATCAATGGTGTCTTCTGATCCTAGTTGTGGCCCTGGGTTCGAGCCAAGAATGGGAATGCCAATCTCAATTTCTTGGATCAAGAGCCCTTCACTGGCATTGAGGAACTTCTCTTGAAATAAGTTTCGTGAGTTGCTCACACCTTTTCTGCAGAATAAAACTAACTTTTTTTTGACTGCTGTGTCTCATGCCAGTCCTTCTTCCCATTCATATCATCCAGTTTTAATGATCTAACTGTCATTGTGAGATATGTGGAAAAACAGTTTTAGTGTACTCATAAACACAGTTTTAAAATTATTAACAAGAAAGACTTTCAGTAGAGGTGCCTGGATGCCACTGACAGGCTGACGATTTAAAGAAATGGCGCTAACCTCCGTTTCATTGTATCGGATATTATTCCGTACAATTTCCCATGCAAAGCCTGACCCCTTCGGGATTAGCGCTCCCTCTCATGAAATAAATAAATATATAATACACTAACAAAGAGAATTTTTAAATTTATCAGGAAAAAAATCACTTAACACAGGAGTTTGTCATAAGCTGTAGTGATGGTAACCAAGGTCTCTTGATCTCAGGAATTGAATTTACCCTCCTTGATTACTTTCCATTCCCCATGAGCTGTTGGATCTTTATTAGTTCAGTGCTTCTTATACTTACATATTATTTCATGATCATAGCATTAGTCCTATCCTACAGAGGTAAAAAGTTATATTAATTCTGCAAGAAATCATTTTTGCCAGAAGAACAAAATAACACTATACATTTATTTCCATAGTCAATTAATTTCTATAACACTATACAATACATTTATATTTATTTTCACCCGTAGGTAATGGAGGATACAGTATCGCAGTGCTTCGGGATTATGTTCTCCAATTTTTTAAATGAGTTACGGACGTCGTCCACTGTCACTGCTTTGATCTTCAACATGTATAGCTTCACATGGTGCATGACTGGGCCTTTCATGGGACCGCTGGTGTCTGAGTTTGGTTGGAGGAAGGTGGCGTTTGTGGGGTCCATCATGCTCTTCTTTTCCACCGTCTCCTCAGCCTTTGTCGCCTCTCCTTGGGTCCTCCTCCTCACTTATTCTATTTTAGGAGGTGAGAATATTCACACATGCCAGAATGATACTTTATGTTTTAATGCATCTGACCATACTGTACATTGGCAAAGGTCACTGACGTAATATCAGAAGGGCACGTAAGTTTGAACACCAGTCTGAACCACTGGTGTTCTTCTTATGTCCAAGACATAACAACCACTCCACATTCGAGGTGTGTTACAGTTCCAAGAAGACATTATTGATGGAAATTCAGAATCAAGGTCTTAAGAAAAGCACAGTAGCAAAAAACAAATTAGACTCAGGACTAGGAGGCTCCATAGTTCTTGACCATCGTCTATAGGTCACACACGAAACAGATTCTTACAATAATGGCTTCGGAATATTGGAAAACTTCCTGAAGGTAAATCAGTGTTTTTTCAACCAGGGTGCTGTGGTACCCTGGCTCAAGAAGCCAGCTACTTAGTAGCAGAATTATTCACCAGAAATATGAAGCCTCATACAGAAGCAGAGACATTCTCCCTGCTTGCTAAACCATGTTTAGCAGTGAAGCAGGAAAAGAAGTTAAAATGATAATACTATTAACAGGCGGATATATATGACAGCAGACGTAGAAGAAACTGTGTGCGCCTCTTTCAAACAAAGGGAAATTTTGGCACTCCAAGTAGATGAGTCTACAGATATTGGAGGGAAGGTTCAACTATTAGCATCCATTAAATACATTAGTAATGGCAAACTAGTAAACCAGCTTTTTGTTGTAAAGAGCTTGAAGAAACAACAGCGAACCAAGATATATTCAATACATTAAGTAGTTGGAAGCTGTTGATTTGTCCTGGAAAACCTGAGTAGAAATTTGCACAGACGGCATTAGTGCAGAAACAAAATAGTGATGTCATAACAACACATTGCTTTCTCTACCATGAGGTGCTGGTTGGAAGAACAATCGGCAATAAGTTGAAGGTTGTTCTAGACAAAGTTGTAAAACTGGTGAACTACATATAAAATTTCGCCATTTAAATAACTTCTGTTTGGCAAACTATTTGAAGAAGTTGGGGCGAAGTATGCGAATCTTCTGCACACAGAGGCAAGATGGTGGCTATCGATAGTCAAAGTGTTGTCACGAGTGTATGAACTCAAGGATGAGCTAGTTTCTATTACCGATGAGCAGCAAGAAGAATTTTGATGCTAGCAGATGACGCTTGGTCTACAAAATTATTCTACTTAGTGGATATATTTGTACATTTAAACAAGGTAATTTAAAACATACAAGACAACACTGAAAATATCCTATCTTCCGCTGACAAAATTAATGCACTGAGAAATAAATTAAGATTTTCGATTGTCAAAATGAAAGAAGGCAACATGGACAAGTCCCCTCATGTTACAGCAAAAATAATAAAAAGATCATGCCATACATTTTTGAGCATCTTAAAGTACTTGCAGAATACACAAATAACCCGCACATAGACGAGAGGAGCTTACGACGACGTTTCGGTCCGACTTGGACCATTTACAAAGCCGGACCGAAACGTCGTCGTCGTAAGCTCCTCTCTTCTATGTGCGGGTTATTTGTGTATTGTTCCAGTCACGGGATTGTGCCTTTTTTTGTTACTTGCAGAAAAAAAATCAGTACAATATTTCCGAAACTTATATAGGGAAGAATATGACTGTTTGAGAAACCCATTTATTGCATCAGTATTAAGCTTGTTGAAGCTGAGTCTCACAGTAGAAGAGATATTAATTGAAATATGTAATGATGGCAGTCTGATATAAAACCAAAAGGAAATGTGTCTGGACGAATTCTGGATAGAGATTAAGAATGAATATCTTCGAGTTGCGATAAAAGTTAGCAACTCACAAACATAAAAATTAAGAAGAGGAGAAAGACTACAATCGGTCCAGGAAGAAAGAAGGGAAAGTCTGTTCAATATTCCACCTAATACCAAAAGAATCTGACGTAATGACAGAAGGCCACGTAAGTCTGAACACCAAATATCTCACCATAAAAGTTACAGAAGACAAGTTAGTTTCAATTTGTTCTGTTTATTTTACTGTGACTTATAATGTTTGTGTATTACTTACAGTAACAGGCTTGAATATTTCATATTTCGTATTTGTGTTTCATGGGAAGCTGTTCAAATAGTAAACTGACTATGGGTGCCACAGAAGATATGTGAGTTGAGTGACATTACTGACAAAAGGTTGAAAACCACTGCAATAAATTATGAAAAGCTAATTTCTTAATCAATTATATTTCTTATATTATTCTCATTGACTGAAAAATTGAAGCAAAGTACATCTCATGGCGGTGGCCCGTGGCCTGGTGGCAAAAAGCTCTCGCTTCACACACTGAGGGGTCAGGATTCGATTTCCGGCAAGGGTAGAAACATTGAGCGTTAATAATTACACCGGTTGTCTATGTTCACCCATCAGTAAAATGGGTACCTGGGTGTTAGTCGACTGGTGTGGGTAGCATCCTAGGACAAAGCTGACCCAAAATGCTCAGCATAACAAGCGGCTTTCTATATAGTAGTATGTCACTGATGTTAGCTGGGCCTGTATACCATGTGCATGTACTTGTAGAAGTGTAGATGAATGGTTCAGAGAACCGACAAGTTATAAATTAGACACATATGCAACATTTGGGTATCTTTATTGAGAAAACGTTTCGCCACACAGTGGCTTCATCAGTCCAATACTAAGTTGAAAGGTGTAAGGAGAGGAGGAGTTTGAGGTAATCAGTCCCTCGGCCTGGAGTCGATGTGTTCAGTCCATCAATCTTGTAGAAAGTACAGCACATGTCCGTAGAGGTGGCTTATATACTATAGTCAGGTGAGACGAAGCAGCAGGAGGCGGGGTCATAGTGGTACCATCCACTAGTCGAAGTAGGTCTTCGTCCATAGGTTGGACAAGTGTTGAAGAATTCGTTTGTATGAAGATCCCAAGATGTTGCTGTGTCAGACAGGGTGTAGATGAATGATTCAGAGAACCGACAAGTTATAAATTAGACACAGCAACATCTTGGGATCTTGATACAAACGAATTCTTCAACACTTGTCCAACCTTTGGACGAAGACCTACTTCGACTAGTGGATGGTACCACTATGACCCCGCCTCCTGCTGCTTCGCCTCACCTGACTACAGTACATAAGCCACCTCTACGGACATGTGCTGTACTTCCTACAAGATTGATGGACTGAACACATCGACTCCAGGCTGAGGGACTGATTACCTCAAACTCCTCCTCTCCTTACACCTTTCTACTTTGTATTGGACTGATGAAGCCACTGTGTGGCGAAACGTTTCCTCAATAAAGATACCCAAATGTTGCATATGTGTCTAATTTATAACTTGTAGAAGTAAAGATATTTTTATTATCATTATAAAAAATAATATTAGCGGAAATGGATATATTCAAATTTGTGTTTATGTACTTATTATTAATTTAATTTTTTTTTTTATCTAGTGCCTTATTACAAAAAATAAATAAATCTTAATACATTCAGCCAATCAGGATTTAGGTTTATTTATTATTTGCAGGAACCGGCGTCGGCATATTATTAAGCATCGGCTACACGATTGTGCCTTACTACTTCAGAAAGCGGAGAGGCTTAGCCAATGGCATCATAATGGCAAGTAACTGCGGAGGCCAACTGCTGGGACCTCCAATAGTTTATTATTTACAATCTGAGTACGCCTTCTCAGGCGCCATGCTCATACTTGGCGCCATACTCCTCAACTGTTGTGTGGGCGCAACAGTCTTCCATCCCATTGAATGGCACTTGAAATCTACAGATACTAAAACAGAAAACAATGAAAATGTTAATGAAAGCGTCAGTGAGAGTTCCTACAGTTCAGTTCGTAAGCCCATGTCTTCAAAATGCAAGTGGGACGTCCTGACAAGTCTGATACATTCCAGTGTTGCTAACCTGTGCATCCTAAGGTCTGCAAGGGCGATCATCATAGCCATCAGTGCTAGTCTTATGTTTAATGGATACCTAAATTTTCTGGCCTTCGTCCCTTTTGCTATGCAAGATTCTGGCTTCACTTTGGAAAATGCTGCTTGGAGCGTGTCTGTGTCTGCAATATGCAACATGTTAACAAGGATTATTGTCTCTTCACTCACCGACACTCGCTTTTTCAATTTTCGAATCTGCTACCTCATAGGCAGCTTGACAATCACCATTTCTATGATCAGTAAGTAAATATAAAATGTCTTACATTACATATACAGGTCGTGCCGATTAAGCTGAATCGCCGAGTTTGGCCTCTTACGCAAGTGTTGTTTGCCGAATTAGCAGAATAAAAATTTCTTTTTGCTATAAATCAATGGAAATCAATCTGAACATTTCGAAAAAATTACACTAGTCTGCATGATTTGTTTATTGACTTATGGTATCTTTTCGATATACATATGGTAAATAGTGTTTTTTATTCATCTCTATCACACCAGGTTGTCAAGTTATACGAAAACATTACTTTTCTCTTTTCTTATAACATAAGTAAATGAGAAAGTGGTATATTACCAATTAAAATGCTTACCTTATACTGAATTAAATGTTAAATCTAATATATTTTTCTTTATTTTCAGATTATTAATATGTCTAGAGGCTGCATAAATTCACTAGACATATTTTGCGATGTCTGCTGGCAATTCACACCTTCAGATTCCCGGAGCAACATTACTCCTTTATTGAAGCGCTGCTACTTTGCTTATTTTGGCTGCAAACTTGGAGACCAGGACAAACCATTTGCATCACACAAAGCTTGCAAGAGTTGCATCAGTAAACTCCAAATGTGGTCAATTGGAAAACTTAAATGTATGCCCTTTGGAGTACCAATGGTATGGCGGGAGCAGATGAACCACCATGATGACTGCTACTTTTGTATGACTAAAGTAGCTGGATTCAACAAGAAGACTAAAGATCGCATAATATACCCAAATATTCCTTCAGCAATAAGGCTGTTCCACACTCTGAAGATATTCCTGTACCTGTGCCACCTGAGACATGGCAAATTTCATCAGAGTCTAATACCAGTGATTCTAAGCCTAAATATCTAAATGTCAGAAGCTTACACAAATATGAAGACTCTAATATCTGCAATTAAATACCAGAATCACAATTTTCTCATTTGTGGTGATTTAAAAGTTATTGCTCTCCTACTAGATCTTCAAGGCGGATACACCAAGTATCCCTGTTTTCTGTGTCTTTGGGATAGTAGGGCAGACAGCCAGCACTATGAACAAAAAGACTGGCCACCAAGAACCAGCTTCTTACCCGGAAATCACAACGTGAAAACTGTGCCAGTAGTTGACCCCAAGAAAATTTTGTTGCCACCACTCCATATCAAATTAGGGCTTATGAAAAATTTTGTGAAGGCCTTGAACAAGTATGGAACTGCTTTAAAATACCTGGAGTCAAAGTTTCCTCGTATAAGTGAAGGCAAGCTAAAGGCAGGAATATTTGTTGGCCCTCAGATTCGGGAATTGATGAAGGGCAAGCATTTTGATGAAGCATTAGCTGTCAGTAATATGTACTGAAGCAGATTGATACACTTATGTAGTGTATTATAAGTAATCCTAGCTATGTTATATGTCTGATCCCTTTGTTACTTGTGATGTCAGAGGCCCGCACATGTGCGCACGCAGACCCAAGCGTCACGCTCATTCTCGTGATAGGCTTAGAACTGGACAGAGGTGCTGGGTTTTTCTCCATCCTCACTTACTCAATATACTCGTTCACCATCCATCCGAGTGTTTCCCTCGACTCCCTTTATCAACAAGAACCCCTTCTGATAAATGGTGTGCAACAGTGGGCCCGTAATTCTTTCGATTACGGTGATTCAAGGAGATAGAATTCAACAAAGCCAGCAGACATCTTGTGTGCCAGTGTGTAGGCCTATAGATGCTACCAACTCAAAGTCAACATTCGTCAGCCTGTCTACAATATTTCCTGGTCAGCTAAGTGCCTTATCTCATATTTGTTAAAACCTACGAGGGGTAGACCCAGGTTTTGCAAATTAACTACGTGATAAGCCAGTTTGTGAGGGGAGAGTGACCAGGCCAGCCAAGCCAAGATTCCAAGCCATCGTACCTATCCAAGCCAGCCTAGCATTAAGCCAGCTTTCCACCTTGCTGAGCTAATTGTTACAAGATTCCAAGCCAGTCAACCTGTGTGAAAGGTCTAAACTAAGCCAGCAAGCCAACCCAGCTGACTGAGAAGTAACCCAGCAAGACACGTGAGTCCCCAGTATTCCTATCGCCTTTGTGCTCCAGCGTATCGCTGTTTTGAGTGCCAATACCATCCCTGTGGTATTCTGGGTTGTTCCAAGCCACCCTGGCTTAAGTTCATGTGCCTAGTATAAATGGCGCAAACCGCAGGCACGCGTGACACTGTGAGTCACCCGCATGGGACCACGTGAGACTGTCTAACCACCCACACAAAGCACCACGTGTGGATTATTTCACCCTTATACTGGGTCCTGCAAGCATTTTATTGGCTACGAATCGGGTCGAGAGTCCTGCGTGTGTTTCTTCATACCTGTGCGCCAACGATGTAAAGCCTAGATTCGTAGTTCTTCATTTAAGCGCATTTCTCCGAGAATCGACGAGTGTAGTGGAGCATCCAGACGACAAAAATCTCCACTACCACCACCCACTCCACGCTTCAGTCATCGCTATCAACGTCCTACAGCCTAGAGACATTTACCGAGTTTTTTTTCCAGATAATTAGAGACGTTTGCGAGTGCTTGAAACATTTTGCTCATTATTGTGAACCTTGTATTATCCTGGGACTTGTGATTCCATTATAGACTGTGTTATGTGTTAAACTCTTTACTTGCATTAATTTCGAATTTTCCTAGTATCGTCTCTGATTAATTAATGTGTCATATTTCATTTTAATTGTGTTGTGTTTTACCACATCTGCAGTAAGTATAGTTTATTGAGTATTGTGTCTGTTTTGAATCAGTTATCCCTTGTGTTATTTCTCTTATTATTGTTGTGTTCCAATAATTTTTTTCCCCCCTGCATTGTCACTGTGTTTTCTTGTTAATTCTTGTGTTGAATTAAGTGTTCTATCCCAGAGTTATTATGCAGTTCTTTACCCTTGTTCATGTTTTATTTGTGTAATTAATTTTGCTTGTCCAAGTAACTATATACTATACTTTTTTTTGTTTTTGTTCTTCCCAGTTACTGAATTACATTTTAATTCAGTGTGTATCACTATTTTTCTATGCAAGTGTCTTATTTGTTTTATTTCCACAGATCTTGCAGTATTTTCTATGTCAAGATAAAGATATTTCTGCTTTATTTATCATAACAAGTTTACTCATTGATTCCACCTGTGAGTTATCTTTGATGTTTGTACTCCAGCTCCTGTAAGTGTTATCTTATTTCTTGTTAAATATCTTGTTAATTTTTTTTTCTTTGTTCATGTTGAAGTGTTTGAACAAGTTCACTCTTAAGTTTGATTAGAGTCAGTGTTCTTAGTGAATTGTTTCAGTAATTGTTTCATTCAGTTACCTTGCTTTGCTTGCAATTAAGAGTAAGAGTGTTCAAACTAATTCATTTCTACTATCTTGTTTCTTGCATTGCAAATTTTTTCCCCAGTGCAATTTTGACTATTGATAATTCCTGCAGCTGATTTTGTGCAATTTAACTTTTGCAGTATTCAATTTTGCTTTCATCAGTGTCTGTCGTTGTCCCTAATGTCCCAGACGGTGATAACGTCCTTGTTGACAGTGATTCCTGCAGAGTAAAAGGTTTATTTGTTGAGCCTTCCTTACATACTGTTCAAGACAGTAAGATATTCCTGCTTGTCGCTAATACCTTTGGTCACAGTGTTCGACTCAGAGCCAATACTACCATCGTTGACCTTATACACTATCCTTATCCTGTGTGTGCAGAAGCTGATGTGTCACCTGACCAGTGGGTCGGTGCCATTTCAGCCGGGGAGAGTTCAACCAGTTTGCTGGATCAATCCATTCCACCAGTTGAGGAGAAAGACTTAGCTCCCACTGACTTCCCAGACGAAGTCGAACGGTTGTTGAATTTGTTGAATAAACACTGTAAAGCAATTGCCTTACCAGGTGAGAAGATGGGTATAACAAACCTATTGTCCCATCGTATCCCACTTGAACCTGGTACCAGACCAATCTATGTACCTGCGTACAGAATGCCTCATTCCCAAGTTGCTGTCGCAGATGAATTGATCAACCAGATGCTTGATGATGGTGTTATCGCACCTAGCAACTCACCCTGGAATGCGCCCCTGATTCTAGTACCTAAGAAGGACGGTACTTGGCACCCAGTGATTGATTTTAGGAAGTTAAATGCAAAAACTATTCCAGACCTGTACTTGATGACCTGTTACATAATATCGGAGATAATAAAGTCTTCTCGACCCTCGATTTGTTACAAGGGTTTTGGCAAGTCCCTCTTCACGAGGACAGCCAAGAGCTAACCGCATTCTCCACTCCAACAGGTCATTTCCACTTCCTCTGTATGGCCTTCGGGTTAAGATCATCGCCTATCACATTCTCAAGGCTCATGACCAATATCTTTAGAGGTCTCATAGGTAACGCACTTATGGTGTACTTAGATGATGTGATTGTCATGTCACAAGACATGATACGCACTTAAAAAGATTTGACATAGTACTTGGTAAGCTTGAAGAAACCAATTTAAAGATCAAACTGTCCAAATGTCAATTTTTCAGATCAGAAATCAAGTTTCTTGGTCACGTAGTCACTCTTAGAGGGGTTACAACTGACCAAAGTAAAGTAACTGCAGTATTAAATTTTCTATCTCCCAAAACTGTTGATGCCGTAAGATCCTTTGTGGGCTTAGCAGGTTTTTATAGATCATTCATTGCTAATTTTTCTTCCATAGCAGCTCCTCTAACTGAGTTGTTTAAGAAAGATGATCCATTTGTTTGGACCTTCCGTCAAGAAAGAGCATTCCAAACTCTCAAAGAAAAGCTAACATCTGCTCCAATTTTGAAATTTCCAGATTTCTCAAAGCCTTTCTACCTAACCACTGATGCTAATTCAATTGGCATTGATGCAGTCCATGACTATCCAAGAGTTCAACCCTACCTTTGAACACTTACCTGGCAAGTCAAATGTAATTACCGATGCTTTATCACATCATATTTGTGTAGTAACTACAGATCCTCCGTTTAGTGCCGAGGATGTAAAGAATGCCCAAAGAACAGATCCCATGTGGTCTGGTGTGATTAGATTCTTGCTCCAGGAAGATCTTATTCTGACTGTGAAGCCACCAGCACCTATCAGTGACTTTGTCATGAACCAAGAATTACTATATCGCGTAACCGAGCTGGGAACACCTAGTAGACGTGTATACCAGTTAGTAATTCCTCAGTCACTAGTGAAAGTAGCCTTACAGCTAGTTCTGATATAGCAAGTGTCGAAGTGAATGCCTGGTTTTCATTCAGGCATATTGTCCACAACTTCCTGGGAAACAGGCGCTCCCCCAAATATAAAAAAATGATCCAAGACCTGATTTCAAGTTTCCAAGAACTTGGATCTAGAATGAGTGTGAAAAAGCACTTCTTGCACTCACATCTTGACCATTTTCCCAACAATTGTGGGGACTACAGTGAGGAACAAGGAGAGCGGTTCCATCAGGATATTTGCACCATGGGAACTCGATACCAGGGCAAATCGAATGTCAGTATGATGGCGGATTACTGCTGGTCACTGAAACGTAATGGTCTCGATGCACAGCAGAATAAAAAATCATAGCGGTCCTTCCTTTGATTCAATATGTAGGCTAACCATTATTAGCATATTTTTTTAATAAAATCATTTGATTTGATTCATATTGTTTTGGAATGTATAAGATCGCAACAATGAATAAAAATAAAAATTAAAAATAATCCAAATGCAGACCAGTGTTATATATCATTAATCTGAAGCAATATTAAGTAAATTTAGGCTGACCTACGCAAAACGTAGCAGAATATACCTAATATCACCGCTGGTTGAAGTTATGTTAGATGTTTTTAGGTTAGGTTCAGAATGATAAATAATTTTTTCTTTGACAATTTTTGGACCAAACCTAATCTAAATTAATTTAAAAATTTTCTTATATATATATATATATATATATATATATATATATATATATATATATATATATATATATATATATATGCAAAAAGATCACAGTAAACAGGTGATATCAAAATATGCAAGACAACCACTATGAAAAATAGAAGAATTCCAAGCGCTTTCGTGACTACTCACGAAAGACTGTAATTGTTTTACATGATGGTAGGATTGCTGGTGTCTTTTTTCTGTCTCATAAACATGCAAGATTTCAGGTATGTCTTGTTACTTCTACTTACACTTAGGTCACACTACACATTCATGTACAAGCATATACAGTGGACCCCCGAGTTTCGTAAAAACTTCATTGCAGAAGCCTGCTCAAGTGCCATTACCGACAATTTACTCCTTTAAGAAATAATGTCGCGTAGGTTAGTCTATTTCAGACCCCCAAAAATACACTTCCACAAGCACTTACAATATTATACTTACATAATTGTACGATTTCCGGGGTTTACGAAACTCGGGGGTCCACTGTATATACACACCCCTCTGGGTTTTCTTCTATTTTCTTACTAGTTCTTGTTCTTATTTCCTCTTATCTCCATGGGGAAGTGGAACAGAATTCTTCCTCCGTAAGCCATGCATGTCGTAAGAGGCGACTAAAATGCTGGGAGCAAGGGGCTAGTAACCCCTTCTCCTGTATATATTACTAAATGTAAAAGGGGAAACTTTCGTTTTTCCTTTTGGGCCACCCCGCTTCGGTGGGAAACGGGCCGACGTGTTGAAAGAAAGAAAGATATATATACAGTGTTCCCTCGGTTTTCGCCGAAAATTCGTTCCAGAATGCTGCTCAAGTGCCATTACCGAACAATTTACTTCCTTAAGAAATAATGTCACGTAGGTTAGTCTATTTCAGACCCCAAAAATACACTTGCAACAGCACTTACGAAAATACACTTACATAAATGTTCGAGTTTGGAGATGCACGAAAACCGAGGGACCACTATGTGTATATATATATATATATATATATATATACATTTAGTAATATATACAGGAGAAGGGTTACTAGCCCTATATATATATATATATATATATATATATATATATATATATATATATATATATATATATATATATATATATAAGTATATATATATATATATATATATATGTCGTGCCGATTAGGTAAAACTGGTCAATTAGCAAGAACTCATTTAAAATTAAGTCCTTTCTAAAAATTTCTCTTATACGTTTAAATATATATTTTTTTCATTTATGTTAATGCAAAAATTTATAATTTTGTACCAAGAGAAACTTTGAAAACTTACCTAACCTTATTATAACAAGCACAATTTAATTTAGCCTAACCCAACTAAATATATTTTAGATACGTTAACAATAATTTAATAATAAACAAACACAATGAAAAATATTTTTTTCGTTAGGTTCAGAATGATTTTTGCGAAATTATTGCATACACAAATTTTCGCTTGTCTTATATGGCAAGGTGAGCGTTGCTATTTAAGCCAAAATCGGAAGTTTTACCTAATCGGCACGACATAGATATATATGTCGTGCCGATTAGGTAAAACTTGCGATTTTGCTTAAATAGCAACGCTCCTGCCATATAAGACAAGTGAAAACTTGTGTATGCAATAATTTCAAAATCATTCTGAACATAACGAAAAATATATTTCATTGTGTTTGTTTATTATTAAATTAATGTTAACGTATCAAAATATATTTAGTTGAGTTAAGACTAAATTAAATTGCGCTTGTTGTAATAAGGTTAGGTAGTTTTCAAAGTTTCTCTTGGTACAAAATATAATTCTTACATTAACATAAATGAAAAAATATATCTTTAAACGTATAGAAAAATTTTAGAAGAACCTAATCTTAAATGAGTTCCTGCTAATTGACCAGTTTTACTAATCGGCACGACATATATATATATATATATATATATATATATATATATATATATATATATATATATATATATATATATATATATATATATATAGTCATTGCCGATTAGGTAAAACTGGTCAATTAGAAGAACTCATCTAAAATTAAGTCCTTTCTAAAATTTTCTCTTATACGTTTAAAGATATATTTTTTTCATTTATGTTAATGTAAGGATTTATAATTTTGTACCAAGAAAACTTTGAAAACCTACCTAACCTTATTAGAACAAGCGCAATTTAATTTACCCTAACCCAACTAAATATATTTTAGATACGTTAACATTAATTTAATAATAAACAAACACAATGAAATATATTTTTGTTATGTTCAGAATGATTTTGGGAAATTATTGCATACACAAATTTTCACTTGTCTTATATGGCAAGGTGAGCGTTGCTATTTAAGCCAAAATCGCAAGTTTTACCTAATCGGCACACATATATATATATATATATATATATATATATATATATATATATATATATATATATATATATATATATATATATATATATATATATATATATATATATATATATATATATATATATATATGAAAAGCTTTATAAAACTGGGATGTTTGAATGTGCGTGGATGTAGTGCGGATGATAAGAAAAGAGATGATTGCTGATGTTATGAATGAAAGAAGTTGGATGTCCTGGCCTAAGCGAAACAAAGCTGAAGGGGGTAGGCGAGTTTCAGTGGGGAGAAATAAATGGGATTAAGTCAGGAGTATCTGAGAGAGTTAGAGCTAAGGAATGGGTAGCAATAATGTTGAAGGATCAGTTATGGAAGGAGAAGAGGGAATATAAATGTGTAAATTCAAGGATTATGTGGATGAAAATAAGGGTCGGATGCGAAAAGTGGGTCATAATAAGCGTGTATGCACCTGGAGAAGAGAGGAGTGTAGAGGAGAGAGAGATATTTTGGGAGATGTTAAGCGAATGTATAGGAACTTTTGAACCAAGTGAGAGAGTAATTGTGGTAGGGGACCTAAATGCTAAAGTAGGAGAAACATGTAGAGAGGGTGTGGTAGGTAAGTTTGGGGTGCCAGGTGTAAATGATAATGGGAGCCCTTTGATTGAACTTTGTATAGAAAGGGGTTTAGTTATAGGTAACACATATTTTAAGAAAAATTGGATAAATAAGTATACAAGATATGATGTAGGGCGTAATGACAGTAGTTTGTTGGACTATGTATTGGTAGATAAAAGACTGTTGAGTAGACTTCAGGATGTACATGTTTATAGAGGGCCACAGATATATCAGATCACTTTTTAGTTATAGCTACAGTGGAGTAAAAGGTAGATGGGATACAAGGAAAATAGAAGCAGTAAATAAGAGAGAGGTGAAGGTTTATAAACTAAAAGAGGAGGCAGTTAGGGTAAGATAAAAAACAACTATTGGAGGATAGATGGGCTAGTGAGAGTGTAGGCAATAGGGTCGAAGATGTATGGGGTAGATTTAAAAATGTAGTGTTAGAGTGTTCAGCAGAAGTTTGTGGTTACAGGCGAGTGGGTGCGGGAGGGAAGAAGAGCGATTGGTGGAATGATGATGTAAAGAGAGTAGTAAGGAACAAAAAGTTAGCATATGAGAGGTTTTTACAAAGTAGAAGTGACGCAAGATGGGAAGAGTATATGGAGAGAAAAAGAGAGGTTAAGAGAGTGGTGAAGCAATGTAAAAAGAGAGCAAATGAGAGAGTGGGTGAGATGTTATCAACAAATTTTGTTGAAAATAAGAAAAAGTTTTGGAGTGAGATTAATAAGTTGAGGAAGCCTAGGGAACAAATGGATTTGACAGTTAAAAATAGGAGAGGAGAGTTATTAAATGGAGAGTTAGAGGTATCGGGAAGATGGAGGGAATATTTTGAGGAGTTGTTAAATGTTGATGAAGATAGGGAAGCTGTGATTTCGTGTATAGGGCAAGGAGGAATAACATCTTGTAGGAGTGTGGAAGAGCCAGTTGTGAGTGTGGGGGAAGTTCGTGAGGCAGTGGATAGAATGAAAGGGGGTAAGGCAGCTGGGATTGATGGGATAAAGATAGAAATGTTAAAAGCAGGTGGGGATATAGTTTTGGAGTGGTTAGTTCTATTATTTAATAAATGTATGGAAGAGGGTAAGGTACCTAGGGATTGGCAGAGAGCGTGTATTGTTCCTTTGAATAAAGGCAAACGGGACAAAAGAGAGTGCAAAAATTATAGGGGAATAAGTCTGTTGAGTGTACCTGGTAAAGTGTATGGTAGAGTTATTATTGAAAGAATTAAGAATAAGACAGAAAGCAGGATAGCAGATGAACAAGGGGCTTTAGGAAAGGTAGGGGTGTGTAGACCAAGTGTTTACAGCGAAACATATAGGTGAACAGTATTTGGATAAGGGTAAAGAGGTTTTTGTGGCATTTAGATTTGGAAAAGCGTATGATAGGGTGGAAAAGGGGCAATGTGGCAGATGTTGCAGGTGTATGGAATAGGAGGTAGGTTACTGAAAGCAGTGAAGAGTTTTTATGAGGATAGTGAGGCTCAAGTTAGAGTGTGTAGGAGGGAGGGGACTATTTCCCAGAAAAAGTGGGCCTTAGACAAGGATGTGTGATGTCACCGTGGTTGTTCAATATATTTATAGATGGGGTTGTAAGAGAAGTGAATGCGAGGGTCTTGGCAAGAGGTGTGGGGTTAAAAGATAAGGAATCAAATACAAAGTGGGAGTTGTCACAGTTGCTTTTTGCTGATGACACTGTGCTTTTGGGAGATTCTGAAGAGAAGTTGCAGAGGTTGGTGGATGAATTTGGTAGGGTGTGTAAAGAAGAAAATTGAAAGTGAATATAGGAAAGAGTAAGGTGATGAGGATAACAAAAAGATTAGGTGACGAAAGATTGGGTATCAGATTGGAGGGAGAGAGTATGGAGGAGGTGAATGTATTCAGATATTTGGGAGTGGACATGTCAGCGGATGGGTCTATGAAGGATGAGGTGAATCATAGAATTGATGAGGGGAAAAGGGTGAGTGGAGCACTTCGGAGTCTGTGGAGACAAAGAACTTTGTCCATGGAAGTAAAGAAGGGGAAAGTATGAGAGTATAGTTATACCAACACTCTTATATGGGTGTGAAGCATGGGTGATGAATGTTGCAACGAGGAGAAGGCTGGAGGCAGTGGAGATGTCATGTCTGAGGTCAATGTGTGGTGTGAATATAATGCAGAGAATTCGGAGTTTGGAAATTAGGAGGAGGTGCGGGATTACCAAAACTATTATCCAGAGAGCTAAGGAGGGGTTGTTGAGGTGGTTCGGACATGTAGAGAGAATGGAACGAGATATAATAACTTCGAAATGTATAAATCTGTAGTGGAGGGAAGGCGGGGTAGGGTCGGCCTAGGAAAGGTTGGAGGAGGGGTAAAGGAAGTTTTGTGTGCGAGGGCTTGGACTTCCAGCAAGCATGTGTGAGCGTATTTGATAGGAGTGAATGGAGACAAATGGTTTTTAATACTTGACGTGCTGTTGGAGTGTGAGCAAAGTAACATTTATGAAGGGATTCAGGGAAACCGGCAGGCCGGACTTGAGTCCTGGAGATGGGAAGTACAGTGTCTGCACTCTGAAGGAGGGGTGTTAATGTTGCAGTTTTATAACTGTAGTGTAAAGCACCCCTCTGGCAAGACAGTGATGGAATGAATGATGATGAAAGTTTTTCTTTTTCGGGCCACCCTGCCTTGGTGGGAATCGGCCGATGTGTTAATAAAAAATAATAAAAAAAAAATATATATATATACAGTGGACCCTCGGTTAACGAATACCCCGGAAATCGTGCAATTATGTAAGTATAATTTTGTACGTTCTTGTGGAAGTGTATTTTTGGGGGTCTGAAATAGACTAACCTACGTGAAATTTTTCCTTAAGGGAGTAAATTCGTTCGGTAATGGCACTTGAGCAGACTTCAGGAGTGAAGTTTTTACGAAACTCGGGGGTCCACTGTATATGTCGTGCCGATTAGGTAAAACTGGTCAATTAGCAAGAAGTCATCTAAAATTAAGTCCTTTCTAAAATTTTCTCTTATACGTTTAAAGATATATTTTTTTCATTTATGTTAATGTAAGAATTTATAATTTTGTACCAAGAGAAACTTTGAAAACCTACCTAACCTTATTACAACGAGCGCAATTTAATTTAGCCTAACCCAACTAAATATATATTAGATACGTTAACATTAATTTAATAATAAACAAACACAATGAAATATATTTTTTCGTTATGTTCAGAATGATTTTGGCGAAATTATTGCATACACAAATTTTCACTTGTCTTATATGGCAAGGTGAGCGTTGCTATTTAAGCCAAAATCGCAAGTTTTACCTAATCGGCACGACATATATATATATATATATATATATATATATATATATATATATATATATATATATATATATATATATATATATATATATATATATATATATATATATATATATATATATACAAAAAGATCACAGTAAACAGGTGATATCACAATATGCAAGACAACCACTATGAAAAAATAGAAGAATTCCAAGCGCTTTCGTGACTACTCACATTATCAAGGAACTATAAAACACAAAACATAAACAAGAAGGCTTATAAAGGGGCAAGACAGTCATATACAGACAAAGACCACACCTCACAGTAGCGTGACATCGCCCGACTCTGTGAAGAGGACCTGAAACTCTACCCAAGCATTAAGATTTGTCCAATTTATCATTAAATTCTTCCCAAATTTTATTAATTATAAATGAATCCAATTTATATAAACAAAAAGAAATATTCATATTATTTTCAAAACTGCTTTTAATGAAACATGATTCTATTTTATTCCTGTATTAATATTGGTAGAATTACCGACAATATGTTAAGTAAAAGGACACAAGTGCAACTTATGTCTCTACTTCTACCACCACCACTAGTATTACACCTCACTCTGAGCATATATATACCCTCTGTGTCCATATATTGTTTGTAACGGCTTGACAAAGCTCCTGGAGAGCGAAACGTTGCCACAATAAAATGTCACATTAGTTGCATTTGTGTCCTTTTACTTAACATATTATATTCCTCTCAACCATGGACTTGCTTGATACAACCTTCTCAGCATTTTGAAAATCAATTGGATGGTTAAAATCTCTCACATGAATAAATAGAGCATTAGAATCTTGTCCAGTTCTAATGCTATATTTATGTTGTTTTAATCTTAGTTCAAGACTTTTACCAGTTTGACCATAATAAACTTTATCGCATATTTTACAGGGAATCTTATAGACACATCCGTCAGCATTTTGGGGGGAATTTTTTATCAAAAGTTTTTTTTACTGTATCAAGATTTTTAAATACAACTTTGATATTGGAAAAATAAACACATACGCAGTATAATGTGATCCTTTATTGACAACGTTTCGCCCACGCAGTGGGCTTTATCGAGTCACAAACAGATCTACCTGGATAAAAGATGCATGAGTATTTTATCCAGGTAGATCTGTCTGTGACTCGATAAAGCCCACTGCGTGGGTGAAACGTTGTCAATAAAGGATCACATTATACTGCTTATGTGTTTATTTTTCCATTGTGTCGGTATTTTATACCATTTATTTCCACAACTTTGATATTAAAATTCTTAAGAAAAGAAGGTATATCAACCAAGTTTTCATGGTAAGGGAGAACCAATATATTTTTAGTAGAATAAGGTTGGTTGTCCCTTTTTGGTTTGTAAAAAGTATTTCTAGCTATTTTAAAAGATTAATCAATTACGTTTCTTGGGTATTTTAAATCATTAGCTATTTCATAATTTTTAGAGATTTCTTCATCTATGAATTCTTGACTACAAATACGTAAAGCTCTCAAAAACATTGAAGAGAAAACCGACACTTTAACTATCTTGATGTGAAGAATAATAGTGTACATAGGAACAATTATTTGTAGGTTTTCTGTAAATTTTAAATTTAAAATCAATGTTACCCTTAATAATAAAAACATCTAGGAAGGGCAATGAGTTATTTACTTCGAATTCAACAGTAAAATTTATAGAATGAGCTAAGCTATTTAATTTAACAAGGAAATGGTTTATGTCTACATTCTTAGGCATAAGGCACAAAATATCATTAACATATCTATACCACTTAGCTCTATTGGGAAGGATTGTGTTAAGCAATCTTGTTTCGAAAAATTCCATGTATAAATTACTAAGAACAGGTGAAAGAGGATTTCCCATTGCCATACCAAACTTCTGAGTGTAAAACTCATCATTAAATACAAATTTTGCATCAACAATACAAAGTTTAATCAGTTTAATGATAGTAGAAACTGGCAATGGTAACTCGTAATTAACAAGTTCTTCAGATAAGAAACTTAGTAAATCATCAACTGGAACTTTTGTAAACAAGGAGGTAACATCAAAACTAACCATATTGAAATCATTTAAGTCAGTCAAGGTGCTTAATTTATCAACTAAATCTAAGTTGTTTTTAACATTAAAATTAGAATTTTTTACAACAATTGGGCTCAAAATATCAACAAGCCATTTAGAAAGTTTGTAAGAAACTGAACCTATGGAGCTAATAATTGGTCTAACAGAATTACCTGGTTTGTGTGTTTTATTAATCCATACATATAAGGTAAAGATGGATTAGTGGAAGTAAATTTTTTAATTAATTCATCATTGCCCTTCAGTAGATGTTTTATTGTTTTATTGAAATTGCTGTTAACAGTTTCTAAGGGATTCTTTCTACGTTTAGAATAGGTTTCAAAATCATCTAGGAGGTTATTCATTTTATCTTGGTAATCGGTTTCTTTCATAATTACTATTGCATTTATTTTATCTGCTTTAGTAAGGCGCAACTTTTTTTTATTCAAAATCTCTAGTCCACGGGACCACACAATTCTCGAGAATGACGCATCCAGCCAAGTTAGATGTTGTACCCTTCATCCGAGGACATGCGGTGGTGTGGATGCTTCTGAGCTAATTTCATTATACTCCCTGTTTGGTGTCATGAGTTTTTGCTCACCATGAGGTGGGCCAAAGCAGCATGGGTTCGACTCCTCGGCTAGTTGCAGTGTTCTTATTGATGAATACCACTCGTTCGAGGGTTCAATAATATATATATATATATATATATATATATATATATATATATATATATATATATATATATATATATATATATATATATATATATATATATATATATATATGCAGGACAAGCCACGGGGTGGAAATGTTTAGCTCAAGTACTTTCACATTTCTCTGTGCGTCATCAGATGATATGCAATGATGCAAGGCAGCAACAGAAGGAGGGGAAGTTTTCTCAGAGTAGTGCAGTGCGGGTGTGTCACCAGTCACTGCCTCTCTCAGAATGTGGGCAATGGTCGTTGCCAACCCCACACCACCACCATCCTCTTACTCCCCATATAGGGTAGGAGTGTTTTTGAGATGTCAAGTATTATGAAATTGGAAGATACAATAGCCAGCCCCAAGCTTTTTCTAGCCACTTAGAACAGGTCATGTGGCTTGAGAAAATACTTATCTCATTGGATTCTATATATATGGATTGCTATTATAATTCTGTGTAACCTTTTTAATTTATAAAAGAAAGAATTAGAATGTGTTCTTTGTCCGTTTAAATGTCTTCCCATGGGGTATTCGAATGTTCTCTGGGGTACTCAGAAGTATCTCTTCCTAAATATTGTCTAATATCCTTCTCAGTGTCTGTTAATTAATATGCCTTACTTAGGAATCTTGTATACCATTCCGATATTTCTATGATCCAAATTTTTACTTCTAATGCCCTTTAACTCCCCTACCTATGTTATCTCGTAATCTCGCATACCTGTCACTGTATGGTACAGTAACAGCTAAACACGTTTTGTAACCATTCACAACTGACGTAGCATGAAGTTTTGGTTCGTAGACACAGGTCGAGCATCACCAATCCATCACGAGACCATCTGGCATAATGAACAATCCTGTGATTTTGAATAGCATTGTTGTTTAAGATTGTGTATAATAGACTCTACTAAATACCTGTCGAGCTTGTATAACCCATAATTTGAGTTATATACTATATTCCTTTCATGTTTCAAGAGAGAAGTTTCAATTATGTTTCTTACCTTGACATAAATGTTTGGTATAATAATCTGGGCAGCATCCCACTCCGGTGGGTGATTACAGGAACTAACGTGGTTAAAGATAGCGTTCGACTCCTGAGCTGTCCTCACTATTTATGTTTGGTTATTCTGGTTTCCAGAAATTTACCTGTTTGACCAATATATGAGAGAGGACACTGAGTACATGGGACCTTGTAAATCCCACCAACTTTGTTGGAGGGTGTGTTGGAGGGTGTGTTTTTAATCAGCCTTTGTTTCACAGTCCCTGTATTTTTGAAAGATAGGTTCATATTGATCTTTTTTAATGCCTCCTGCAGGCAAACTAGGTTTTCATTGTATGGTAAAACTAGTACATTTTTCCCTGCCATCACTTCCTTAGGTTCAGTCCTGTAAAAAGTCTTTCTTGCTGACATTATTGCCTTCTCGACAAAATCCCTGGGATATCTTAGTTTTGTGGCTATGTTGAATATCTTGCTGATTTCGTCATCTTAGTACTCTGGAGTGCAGATGTGCAAGACTCTCAAGAACATTGTGAGGAACACACTACTGTTTACCCTGGTGTCGTGGTTGTAATAGTAGTGAATGTATGACGTCACATTGGTGGACTTCCTATAAACTGTAAATTTGAATTTTCTATCAACACGATGGATTAAAACATCTAGGAACGGCAAAGTGTTGTTTATTTCATATTCTGTATTGAACTTAATGGAAGGTACTAAACCATTGAGTCTGGGTAGGAGCTCATCAATGTTGTGATCTTTAGGCCACAGGCAAAGAACATCATCTACATATATGAACCAACTAGCTTTATCTGGGAGAATGTCTTTAAGAAGTCTGATTTCATAGAATTCTATATACAAGTCGCTGAATAAGGGGCTAAGGGGATTTCCCATTGCCCTGCCTTGTTTTTGAGCATAGTATTTCCTTCAAACCCGAACTTGCAATCAGTAACACAAAGTTTTATCAATTCAATTATTATTTTCGTGGGGTAGGGCATGGGGAAGTTTCCTAGTTCCTCTTCAAGGTACGTAAGCAAGTCAGGGACTCTGGTGAACAGAGCTGTGGCATCAAAGCTCACTAGGGTAAAGTCATAAGGGACATTTAAATTCTGGAGCCTTTCAGTAAGGTCAACATTATTTTTAATATGTTCGTCTGAGATCTTACAGTCCATGGGAGTTAGAAGTTTAACCAGCCATTTAGATAGGTTATATGCTGCTGAGCCTACTGAACTTATCATAGGACGGGCTGGGTACCCTGGTTTATGGGTCTTGATAACCCCATATAGATATGGTAGAGTCGCTGACCTAGCCAACAGATATTTAATTAATTCATCATCCCCTTCAATAACGTTTTAAGGTGTTTATTGAAGTCTCTGTTGACCTGGTCGGTGGGTTTTTTAATGAGCGGTTCATATGTTTCATTATCACACAATAAATTGAGAAACACGATCGAATAAAAGAAAGAGATTGTAGAAAAATACGAAAAGCGGCGTACGTTTAGCCGAGCTTACCAGGATGTATGGGAAGTCGAAATCAACAATATTTTCCATCCTGGCAAAGAAAGTAGAAATCAAGGAAGCTAAAGTTGTGAAAGGGGTGAATATGCTAACAAAACGGAGATCGTAAACAATCGAAGATGTGGAGAAGTTGTTGTTGGTGTGGATCAACGAAAAACAGTTAGCATGAGATAGTGTTGTAGAGTCGATCATTTGCGAAAGAAAATGCCTGGAACGAGTGCTGCTGTTAGTGAATTTAAGGCCAGCAGAGGCTGGCTCGACAGATTCAAGAAGCGTAGTGGCATATACAGTGTTGTAAGGCATGGTGAGGCTGCAAGCTCAGACAAACGTGCGGCCAAAGAATTCGTTGATGAATTCAAGGAGTACGTAGAGGCAGAAGGATTCGTCCCAAGTGTTCAATTGTGAAGAAACATGCCTCTTTTGGAAGAAAATGTCAAAGAGGACCTACATCACGCAGGAGGAAAAGGCACTGCCAGGACACAAGCTAACTCTTTTGTTCTGTGGTAACGCTATTGGGGATCTTTACTGGTGAATCACTCAGAAAATCCCAGTGTTCAAGAAAAACAATGTCTTCAAGAATAAATTGTGTGTGATGTGGGAAGCTAATAATAAGGCATGGGTCACGAGGCAAATTTTCATTGACTGGATCCATGAAGTGTTTGGCCCGAGTGTGAGAAAATACCTCCTGGAAAATAAACTGCCACTCAAGTGCCTCCTGGTACTGGACAATGCTCCTGCTCATCCTCCAGACTTGGAAGACCAATTGTTTAATGACTTCAGTTTTATAACTGAAGTTCTTGCCTCCTTAACACCACTCCTCTCATCCAGCCCATTGACCAGCAGGTCATTTCTAACTTCAAAAAACTCTACACCAAAGCAGTATTTCAAAGGTGCTTTGATGAGACCTTGGACACTAAATTGACCCTAAGAGAGTTCTGGAGGGATCACTTCAGTATCCACCATTGCATAAGCCTTATAGGTAAGGCTTGGCAGGAAGTGACTTCTAGGACTTTGAAGTCTGCTTGGAGAAAACTGTGGCCAGAATGTGTCCAAGAGAAGGATTTTGAAGGATTTGAGGCTGACGCTGTCGGCCCTACGCCTGTTGTGGAATCTATTGTGTCTTTGGGGAAGTCCATGAGGTTGGATGTGAGTGGCTAGGATGTGGAAGAGTTAGTGGAGGACCACAGGGAAGAGTTAACCACTGAAGAGCTACAAGACTTTCAACTGGAACAGCATGAGGAGGGAGAGAGAGAGGGGATTAAGGACATGTGTGCAAAGTGGAATGAGTTGCAAACTTTTGTTGAAAAATATCAACCTGACCAAGCTGAAACAAGCCATATCTGCAACATGTTCAGTGACAAAACCTTGTCCCACTTCAGGCAAATCTTAGAGAGATGCCAGAAACAGAGCTCTCTGGACAGTTTTTTTTTTTTTTTGTGCGACAGGGGTCCAGTGACTCTCAAGCTGGTCCTAGTGCCAGTAAAAGACAAAGAAGGGAAGTAACCCCAGAGAGGGCTTTGATACCTAAAGTCCTTATGGAGGGGGATTCCCCTTCCAAACAATAACCTCAACTCCCTCTCCCCTCCTTGCCTTTTTCAATACGCCAAAAAGTCTTCAATAAAGGTATGTAATGTTTATATATATTTATATTAATTTGTCATTGTTTTCAGTGTGTAAAACTATAGTTTTCTTTACAAAATAATTTTTTTGTGAATATTTTTTGGGAGTCTGGAACGGATTAATTGTATTTACATTATTTCTTATGGGAAATATTACTTCGGTTTTTGCACTTTTCGGATTTAGGACGACCTTCTGGAATGGATTAAGTTCGAAACCCGGGGTTCCATTCTATATCACTATTACATATTCTATTATCATTTTGCCCTTTACAGATTGTACAGGATGTCACGACCACCGGCCAAGAAACAATGTCATTCAAATGAAGAGGATATTAGAGTATTTAAAGAATACTGGACTGAAAAATTAGGCATGATTAAGAAAGATAATAAAGCATTATGCATTTTCTGTTCTGATTCAGTTGTTTGTAGGATTTCTTCTGTGAAGAGACATTTTGAAACTGTTCATAAAAACTTAAGCAAGAAAACTGAGTAAGAACAAAGGAATTGCTTTCGCGTGAACTGAGCAAGACAAAAAGAACAGTCTGATACTTAGAGGAAATTTATTTCGGGTAGGCCTAGTTCCAACTTAGTTGCTGCTAGCTTTGAGGTCTCCAAAGTTATTGCTCAACATGGAAAGTCACTTAGTGATGGGGAGTATATTAAAGAAGCATAGTTACACTGTGCTCCTTTCTTTTTTGACAATCTTTCAGAAAAGGAAAAGATTATTCAGCGCATTAAAGATTTGTCTGTGAGTAGAAAAACGTTAAGGATAAGATACTTAAGGTGGGAAGGAATGCAGCGGAACAATTAACAAAGGATTTGGCTTCAAGTAAGTTCTTTTCTGTGTTGATGAAACACAGACATTACATAATCAGCTAGGCTAGCAATTTTTTCTCGATTTTGTAGTGGTGACGAAGTATGCGAAGAGATGATTAATCTTGTAACACTACCTGAGCGTACCACTGGGGCTGAAATACGTAAAGCAGTTATGAACGAATTATCTATTCGACAAACTGACAGTTCAATAGTAGTATCCGTTACAACAGATGGTGCACCCAACATGATTGGTAAGGAAGCAGGATTTGTTTGCAAAAGATGTTGGTCATCCACTGAGAGGCTTTCATTGCATCATACACGAGGCTTTATGCGCAAAAGCTGCTCTAAAAGAACTTCAAAAAGTGATGCAAACAGTCACCAAGATTGATAATTGCATTTCTGCACGTACTTTGAATAAAAGACAATTTCAGAATTAATTAAAGGAGGTGGATTCGGTGAACAATATACAACAATGTTCGTTGGCTTATTCGAGGTTTTGTTTTCAAACGATTTTTTGAATGCCTGAATGAGATAAACATCTTTTTGATTAACCAACAAGTGTCTTATAAAGAAATGTCTGATATCGTGTGGATTTGTAAACTGGTGTTTTTTTTCAGATTTTTGCGAACATTTAAATGATTTGAACATTAAATTAAAGGGCTCTAGGTAGACACTTGATGTTATGTTTGATTACATAAAGGCATTTGAAATGAAGCTAGGGGTTTTTAAGAGGGATATAGATATTCCATTTATACACCTCAGTCATATCCTCCCTAATTCTTCGCCTTTCTAGAGAGTCTACGCCTTTCTAGAGAGTGCAAATTCAGGGCCCTCAGTCTATCCTCATAGGGAAGATTTCTGATACATGGGATCAACTTTGTCATCCTCCTTTGTACGTTTTCCAGTGCATTTATATCCATTCTGTAATACGGTGACCAGAACTGTGCAGCATAATCTAAATGAGGCCTAACCAAGGATATATAGAGTTGAAGAACAACCTGAGGACTTCTATTATTTATACTTCTTGATATGAAGCCAAGGATTCTGTTAGCTTTATTGCGAACACTTATGCACTGTTGTCTTGGTTTCACATTACTGCTAACCAGAACTCCTAAATCCTTTTTGCAATCAGTAATATTAAGATCTACATTATTTAGTTTATATGTGGCATGGTTATTTTCCTGTCCAACATTTAGAACTTTGCCTTTGTCTATATAAAACTGCATTTGTCACTTCTCCGACCATTGCATCAGTTTATTCAAATCATCCTGGAGTGCTCTAATGTCCTCATTAGAATGAATTGGACGGCCTATTTTGGTGTCATCAGTAAATTTGCTTATGTCACTATTTATTCTCTCATCTATGTTGTTTATTTAAATTATGAACAAGGGGCCCAACACTGACCCCTGTGGAACACCGCTTGTGGACGTGATCCCATTCTGATTTCTCCCCATTTATGCAAACTCTCTTCTTCCTATTTGTCAATCATGCCTCTACCCAGGAATTTTTTTTTCCTATTCCATGTGCCTTAAGTTTCCTCAACAGCCTCTAATGTGGAACTCTACATCCTCAAATACCTTAGTGAAGAAAGTTAGTAAATTCGTAAGACAGGAACGCCCCTTTATAAAACCGTGCTAAGATTCATTAATCAATTTATACTTTTCAAGATGGCCACGAATTGCCTTGGCAATTATTGATTCCATAATTTTTCCCACTATAGAGGTAAAGCTTATTGGTCTATAGTTCGAAGCTAAGGACCTGTCACCTGCCTTGTAAATAGGTATTACATTTGCCATTTTCGACTTGTCTGGCACTATGCCAGTTTGTAGTGATATATTGAAAAGATTAGCCAAAGGAATGCTAAGTTCCTCTTTACATTCCTTTAAAACCTTTGCATACAATTCATCAGGGCCTGGGGATATGTTAGGCTTTAATTTCTCTATTTGTCTGAGGACCAAGTGACTAGTTACCCTAATCGTGCATAGTTTATTATCGTCCTGTTCTACATAATTTATTATTTCTGGAATTTCAATCTATTGTTTATCCATTTGGGATAATTTTTGTTAGATCTAATTTCCCTACTCGCAAAAAATGTTGTCTGGGCAGCTATAACTATGCTCTGAAAAAGTCATATTGGCAATCAACACCACCTACCTGACCCATAGTCAGGTCATCCCAATTTTGCCCACCCAAGTAATTTCTCAGTCCCATGAAGTCAGGCAAACGAAAGTCTGGAAAGAGACTTGATTGCAGTTATCTGGGTAATTCTATGATACATTGAAACTAAGTGATTTGTGATCGCTTTCCCCAAGCTCATCATTAACCTCAAGATTATTAATTAGTGATTCTTTTTTGGCAAGAACCAAGTCAAGCAGGTTGTTACCTCTAGTTGCTTCTGTCACAAACTGTTTTAAAAAGCAATCTTGAACCGTATCAAGAAAGTCACTAGACTCAAGAATTCCTGTCACATTGTTCCATTCAATTTGTCTAAAGTTAAAATCTCCCATTAACACAACATTTTCATATCTAGATGTAGATATGAAAATGTTGTGCAGACTAGGAGTGATTACCTGATTAGCAGGTATTGCTCAGCAATAGAAATAATTAGGAAGAAGGGAACCCTGTGATATGTGGAATTTTGCCAAGAAGAGAAGTTGGAATTGAATGGTTGTCCAGGGTAATTGGTGTCAATTGCTGGCTAGACAATCACTAAGGAAAATGCACTAACATTCATTGACAACTGGGACCCCTTCTATGGCAGAAATGACATGTATGCCAGTGATGGGGTGCACTTATCTAGGTCTGGGGTGTTGGTACTGGCCAATGCAGTGGATGGAGCTGTTAGGGATTTAAACTAGAAGTCGATTTTGTTTATTTAGATTTTAATAAGGCTTTTGATAGAGTATCCCACCAGAGACTATTAAAGAAAGTAGCAACTCATGGCATTGGGGGTAAAGTGCTGTCATGGATCGAGTCATGGCTCACCAATAGTGGCGTTCCACAGGGATCAGTCTTGGGCCCGTTGTTGTTTATATATATCAATGACCTTGATAAGGGAATTACTAGTGATATGAGCAAATTCGCCGATGACACGAAGATAGGTAGGATAATTGATTCAAACGTAGATGTCAGGGAACTTTAGGAGGATTTAGACAAACTCAATTCCTGGTCAGAAAAGTGGCAGATGCAGTTCAGTGTAGACAAATGAAAGGTTCTGAAGCTCGGGAGTGTCCATAACCATAGCACCTATAAGTTAAGTAACGTAGAACTTAGTCATACAGATTGCGAAAAAGACTTGGGGGTTATGGTAATTATTATTATTATTATTATAATCAAATAGAAGCGCTAAACCACAGGGGTTATACAGCGCTGCAGGTTATTGTAGGATGCAGGGAGAGTGGGTTGTAAGAGGGAGATGGACGATTAGTAGGGTATGGAGTGCAAGATGACGGTGAATAGTGCAGGGATGGAGGGTAGCAAGAGATCGAGGTAGAAGGGACTGAGGGAGGTGCTAGAGGTATAATCTTCAGAGTTTGTGTAGTAAGTCAGTTTCTGTCAAAAAGTCAATGAGAGAGTCAGGATTAAAGGAGGGTCCATCTGCAAGAAGGAAGGTAAAGAAAGGGCCGCAGAGCGAAGACGTCGTTGGAGGTAAATTCTGCGTGCTCGTTGATAGAGTGGGCAGTCCAACAGGATATGTCGAACTGA
>WNWK01015322.1:0-48227 GCA_009830355.1 Cherax destructor
TGAGACAGGAAGGTATAGTTCCTTGACGTTGTACGGAATCATGTTAATATTGTTCTCAAATAGTACATATTATGTTTCTTATCAGTACTCTCAAAATAGGTAATTAAAATTTGTTGTGGAGTTATTGTAATATTACCACAAGATTAGTGGTATCAGAGAAGGTTTTTTTACATTATCATTGTCATTGTGTAATGTTATATACATCATATCATTGTCGTTAGGCAATGTGAAAGTATTGTACTGTTTTGTATAGCTTTTGGAATTAATGATGCCAACGATCTTATTGTATGGGTATTATTTGGGAAAAATTTTGTATGATGATTAAGGGTATCATCATAGTACATAGATTTATGTATAGCAGTACTTAGTTCTTATTTTTTTGTGTGTGTGTTTATGAATTATTGTATGTTGTTATGGTGATATATGCTCTGTGGGTTAGGATACGTGCTTGTATTCAGTGATAGGAGTAGTCTAATAGGGATAGGGGAAGGAAATTGAGTTGGCCTTGTCAAGTGATATGTGACAAGTGATATGTGTTATGAGTCTTGATGGAATACCCATCATTTAGATGGTTATTCCTTTATATGTTGGATAATAACTTACAACTTGAGTGGTATCAGATAAGACTTCGAATAATTGCTATTATGTAATGTTACAGTAAAGCACAGTTTTAAACATAATTAAGATGGCAGTCTTAATGCCTATGGCCTCTTAGGTTAGAGGTATTCAGTAATATTTATGCATATACGTTTTATGTAGAGGTATTTAGTTCACAATTTATGGGATATAGTGGCCTGTGGTCGTGTTGTATTTGTATAAAACAGGGTTTTATATTTTATCTGTATGATGTTAGTTTTTAAGTGGTTATGTTCAGAAACCACAAGTGGAGTGGTCTCAGATACGAATTTTCTTTGTATCATTGTCACTATATAATGTTAATGTTTTGTATAGTGTTGCAAAGTTTGTTGTTAATGTACCTGTATGTGTTTTATAAATAAAATATAAAAAAAAGTACCTTAACTTTGCAAGCACAAATGACTTCTTCCAAGTCACCATATTGTTGTAACAGTGTTTCTCGATCCTCATCGCTCGCACAATCCTCCAGTAACTCAATTTCATAGACTTTGAACCACTGCACGTACGACGCGTACCTACGTTCTAGTAACTCGTCGACGGCTCGTTCACTAAGTCCACACACGTATTGTGTGCCTTTGTCACATGTCCCTTGCGAGCTTGTAACGACGCTTTCTTGCCTTTAATATCCATGGTTTTGCCACCCAGCGTGGGAACTCCGTCAGGTTCAGTCATGGTTTTAGAATTAATAACCACTACCTGGAGTCTACCTGGAGAGAATTCCAGGGGTCAACGCCCCCGCGGCCCGGTCCGTGACCAGGCCTCCTGTTGGACCAGAGCCTGATCAACCAGACTGTTACTGCTGGCCGCACGCAGTCCAACGTTAGGTGCCTGTCCAGTGCCTGCTTGAAGACAGCCAGGGGTTTGTTGGTAATCCCCCTGATGTATGCTGGGAGGCAGTTGAACAATCTTGGGCCCCTGACACTTATTGTGTTGTCCCTCAACGTGCTAGTGGCACCCCTGCTCTTCATTGGGGGGATGTTACAAATTAAATAAATTGTTTATAAAGGTGATTCTCACACTTCACTCTTGCACAAATCGTAGCCACGCCTGAGCTAGCAATTAATTGGACTAATTACTGTCCACCACACAATTAATTAACTCTGTACTCACTTCCTACAAACAGTCACTTATTTATTAAATAATTAATTCAATAATGATTAATTCACTAATCACATCCGTTTCAGGATGGACCAACGGGCGATGTGGGGAATTAAGAGATTACCTGTCTGGGCTTCACCGCCACTTACAACAAAATAATCTCCCGGGGAGTGGACCGACTAGTATAATTTTACCGCGGTTACCCCCGTTGAGGCGTGTGAGAAAACTTGCCCCACTCCTGGTCGCATCCAAGGGGTACCTTCGATATTCTCATTCTAAATCCACATCTATCTTTGACCAGTTTATTAAGAATGGGTAACACCAATAGTTACGGTATTGTTAATTTTTAGTGGACTGTATGGGTTAATGTCTGACTGATTGGGGAGAAGGATGGGAGAGTACAATGTTAATATCACTTACCCTTTATCCGTGTCTTGGGTGTTCACTGGAGACCTTCATTATTCCCACCGCAGACACTTAATATAAACATACCTACTGGCCAGCTAGTACGAGGATACAACTTATACTTACGGTGGGGAAGAATCAGCATTCTTGTCGCTATTCTTAGGGAGTAGCGATTGATCGGGAGTAGCGATTCATCTCCTCTCGCTATTTCCCTTTATTACAATTTATACGTAAAACTTTAAACACTATGTACATTATGACTTAATGTCCCACTAGTTTATACACTTTCACCGTCTCTATACCGAAATTCAGAGTCGATGAGTGGAGATGGAAACGACCATCTCTTCCTTATCCAACATGGCGGCCCTGGGATGGCGTCCCTTCACTAGCCGGCACCCGGTATATTCACTTCCAATTATTTACAAATCTGCTTCACTAGATTCAACGTCTCACCATATTCATTAAGTATATTCCAGTCTCTTCTCTTACGAAAACTACCCAGAATCAGGGTTTACGACCGAATTTTGTCGTGTCGCCGTACCATACCCCATTAAGTTGGAGCCACACGTTATTTCAACAAATTGTCGCCCGTATTACGAATTGAAGTCATTAAGTCCGGTCTGGCTGACGACATCGTCCAATACCCGGAGGCATCCTGGCCACTATCTTGACTCTAGGTCTCTCCACGCGTGACTGCCTCGCTCTCTGCCCTCGCTTGACCCAGCTTCGCATACCTACGCGACCTTCGGGATGGTTCTGTTTTCTTCACAAATAAAATACGAACCAACAGCCACACATTAAGAATATTCACAATAGAAAGGCTATCGAGTATAACCTTTCGGGAAAATACCCAATATTTTCCACACTATCCATAATTTTGAATAAATATTGATTTCCAGACTTAGACTTAGGAAGTGGACCTACACAATCTATTATTAATTCTGAAAAAAAGGTTCTCCATTAGCGGGAATGGGATGGAGAGGTGCAGGTTTAATGGGGTGTCCAGGTTTCCCTACCTGCTGACATTCTAGACAACAGCAGATATGATTCTTTACATCTTGTCTTAACTTTGGCCAAAATAATTCTTTTAATATTCTATACATAGTTTTGGTAATTCCCAAATGGCTTCCTAAGGAAGAGTTATGGGCTATATTTATAATTTGGGATCTAAATTTTTTGAGAACTACTAATCTATCTGTCTGCTGTCTTCCCTCCACCTCCTTACCAGTTTCAGTGCAGACTAAGAAATCGTTTTTAAGTTTATATTTAACTGGGTGATCTGAAATGGATTTACCCATGGCTGCCTTAAGAGCGAAATTCAATGAAGGGTCTTTTTGCTGTTCCTCCCGAAAGGATAGTCCCTCGGGCATTAAAACAGAGACATCTGGCAATCCTGCAACCCTGGAATAGGAAGTCTTGATCTGGGTTTGTTCACTAAATTTACGAGGCCCTGGCCAGTTTTCCTCGTAAAACAAATTGGCTAGTCCAAGATCAGAGTCGTCCAAGGACGAGTTAACATTCTCATCAGACATTCCTTGAGATTTTGCCCAAGTTATGGCCACCATCGGAGAAGAATTAGTCATTATTGGTTCAGTACATTTAGAAGACTCAATGATGTTACCCAGTAATAACATAGCATCTTTCATAGGAAATCCATCAGAAACACCTACAGTCAAATACCCAGTGTAGTATTTACTCTGCACATATATTTTATGTAAAAGGACAGAAAATACTGCTCCTCTAAAAGCTTCTAACAGAACTGAGGACTGCAATGAGGTTTGTTCAGAAATAGGAAGTACTTCCTCTCTTATAAGTGAGCAATATGCTACAGTATCCCTAAAGGTTCTCACTTCCATTTTCTTTTCATGTTCCTGAAAAGATAGTAGGGGGCCATCCCCTTCTCTACTTCTTTCTGAGTCATTTTACTAGGGACATTATAAATTTTCCCTAATGGTTGGGGGTTATTTGGACAATTGGGTCTGATGTGGCCGGGTTTATTACAAAGCAAGCATACCAAATCAAATTTAACTTTGGCTCCTCGCTGATTTTGTGGCTTACGCCACTCTGGATACTGCCGCTTCGAATCACCATGTTGAGTAGTTTGAAGTCGCTCACCAGGTTGACTGTGAGTGAAGTAACGCTGCTCACCAGGTGATTTAGTTGACTGCCGACGAGATTCACTTACCTCTTGACATTTCGTTCTCCACTCAGGAACTCTTCTTTGATGATCTCTGCTCATGCCAGGCTGTTGAGGAAAGAGATAAGACCTCTCGGACAAGGAGCGGTTAGTTTCAAAAGTATCAGCCAACCTGGATGCTTCCAATGCAGTAGCCAATGAACGATCTTGAAGAAAGACTTGAACCTCTCGTCCAACAGACTCCAGCAGGTTGTCCACCAAGATGAGCTGCACCAGATTATCAAAATCAGCGACACCACTTGCCTTGTACCACTTTGTGAAAGCCCTGGTCTGTTGTCTTACAAAATCAACGTAAGACTTACCCAGATGCCTTCTGCCTAGTTTGAATTCTTTCCTATACTTGGCAGGAATACTTTAATAAGCCCCAAAAACAGTAGTATTTACAATACGATAGTTACCAAAGTCGTGGTTGTTTAGTAAACTCCTGTGCCTTACCAAACAACCCAGTATGCACCAATGCTGCCCTAAAGCTCGAGCCTGGTTTTCAAATGCTTCGAAAAACTATTCAGGCTCTGCTTCAACAAAACGAGGAACAAACTGTAGTGCCCTTTGCAAACTGAAGTCATCTACAGTCTGATGGAATTGCCTCCTCTACTTCTCTCTATCAAACTCCTCCTTAGCAAATGCACGCTGTTCTTTAGTTTGTTCAAGATTGAGTCTTGCTAACTCAAGAGCCAATGAAGCGGACTCGCCTGTAGACAAACCCACACCTGTGACTTCACGAGACTGCTGGTTTTGCTCAGGAGTTTTGTCTCTCCCCTTATTTTGCAGATACCTTAATGGAGATCTGCGATTAACAGCTCCTGTAGAGGGAGAAACGTTAGTCTGATATGCCATAGTTTCATTTTGTAGTTTAGTCCTTATAATATCACGCAGCTGTGAAGCTGTGAGTGTGCGTTGATAGTCAATATCAATAGAACGAGCAATAGCAATTTGCCAACAACGCTGTAGAGAGAATTTGGGCAAGTTTTGGAGAGTGAACTCAGACACTAATCGCCTGACTCAGGTAGGTGGCATTAACCTCAATGTAACATGCTCAAGCCGCTATGCATGGTACGACTGCAGAATACTCACATGATAGCAAGGCTGATACGCAATAACAAAGCCAATACACACGCACGACAGTAAGGCTGACACGCAATAGCAAACCCAACTGCAGAATACTCACACAATAGCAAGGCTGACTATAGTGAAGCGAATGCAAAGATGACACACAAAATTTGTGAAGCGTTGGCAAAGCGTACACAATGCCAGATAGCAAGCTATCTAAATGATACAAGACTAGCTCCTGCTCCAGCTTCCACTCTAGGCTCAGCTCCTGCTCTAACTCCAGCTCCTGATCCCAGACAGGCTACCCATATTACAACCTCAGGTTCTCAAGGCCTGTTATCCTGAGTGTAAATGGGAGCTTGGAGCAAAGAAACACCGTAGAAAAGCTTTGAATTGTATTTTCCTTCACCAAGTATTTTATATAGCTTAATTGTATTCTCCTTCACCAAATATTTATATATAAGGCTTAATACAACTATGTATACTATATACAATAGAGTGGTATTAGTGCACACCATGGTAGTCAAGGCAAAACAGCAGCCAAGAGACAATGAACAACCATGCATCAACCATCACAGGGTGGGAATGACAATGGTAAACATGTGAGTGGAATCCATATCACCTTTACCATTGCCCGATCCACATTATGATTGGCTGAACCAAGGTGCTGATCTGATGATATGGCCCTGATCACCAAACCCTTAGCAAGATGGTTCGCTGGTTGGTGAGGCAGCCTATATGGGTGTGTTTAACATGCTCCAAATAAGGTGACGTCTTTGCATGCAGCAATATATATATATATATATATATATATATATATATATATATATATATATATATATATATATATATATATATATATATATATATATATATATATATAGTGTGTGTGTGTGTGTGTGTGTGTGTGTGGACATGGGAAAAAAAAACTTACAGGGAAGGAAGATTAAAAAAGAGGGGTGTGCTTCGTAGTCCAAGGCAATGAGCCTCGGAGGCATCACTGCACGCCTTCCTGCATCTGGACAGATACTGCAACACAGGAGACATCGCTGCAGCTAAGCTGTGAGTAACAGGGTACGGTCTCCTCATAGTCGCTGCAGGGTTCACTCATCTTGGGGTACAATTTGCTCGGCAACTGGGCAGGACTTCTGGTAAACGACTCAGGAGGACATTTCTCGACTGGTACTGTAGCTGGGGGTATCACTGCCGGTGAGTTGTGGCAGGGACGACTCAAGCGAAACATCTGGTAGTCGTACCAGCATACACCATAACTAGAGTGAACGAGCTAGCAATCAAAGTGACATCATCTTTGTGCAAGCTGTCACTGAAGCTGTGACATGAGTCAGACAGTCACCTGCCAACAGGGCTAATGCGACTAGACGATGTCATTCTCTCGACAGTTGAAGTCATAGCAGAGGTTAGTCTAAGTGTCCTCAGACTGGTTTTCTACATATAACTGCACTCTGACGATCAGGAGGTGGAGTGAAACGTGTCTCAATGGGGAGTCGTAGTAGGTACGACTCAACAGTGCATCTACAAATGGCGAACATAAAGACCTTTCTGCAGAAAGGGGGCTCAGATGCTCGTAACTGACGCCTGGACTGACTAATGTCAGCTGTCAATTGGCAATTTTCTGGGCTCAGACCACAGACTGGGACACAGGGAAAACTTGCACACACCCACACTGCACATGCAGTTACAACATGGCTTGCACTGGCAAATGACGCTTTTCTGTGCATATATTGACACTAAGCCATACACGAACTTGTCAAAACACTGACTGAGAGGAAATTATCACGTGGCATATATCTTCTCTCAATCTTCTCGACAACACTGAAACAAATTGCTCATTGTGAAACTATAACACTATCGATGTGACATCATGTAGTGATGTCAGGTGTGACGTTGTGAGGTGATGTCACTGGGGTGTTATCGCGATGTGACGTCAGGCAGACGTTTAGGGTGACGTTGGGGAACATCGTGAGTGACGACGCGAGATGACGTTCTGGAGTGACGTCGGGCAGCATGGTGATGTCAGGCAACACGGTGACGTCGTGGAGTAACATTGGGCAATGGTGACATTAGGCAGATGTCTTGGGTAACTTCGCGAGATGACGTCCTGGGTGATGTCTGGCAGCAGACCAGCATGAGGCTTGGGATCTGGCTTGTTAACCCACGTGGCCGTATCCACATGTGGCTTTGTGATCCACGTGGCTTTGAGTGACCTCGGGCACTCAGATACACAGCTCTAGCAAAAAATTCACACTGAATTCTTAAAAAAAACAGCAGAGAGGACATGAGTGGTGGTGAAGAGTAGTGTTATGGTAGGTGCATGGTGGCTTGAGGTGAGCGTGGGTGAGCGAGGACTTAGCTGTGCACTCCTCCCTACCCACCACTCACAAAGTCACATCTGACTTGCTGAAATAGCCATGCTGAGCTGAAAACAACACTAGACCCATACTGGTCATGCTGAACACATGACTGAGAAATGCGTGGAGTGGAGTGAGGAAAATTCAGCAAATTTCTGCCTGGATCTTGCTGATCCTGTGTCTGGATGAGGAAACTTGCAGACACGACTTCAGGAGAATGCGTAGGGAGACGGATGCTTCTTGCATGGGGTGATGAAGCGAAGACACCATCTTCATTCCTTCCATCCTCTCCCAGAGCAACACACTTGCTATGACCACCGCTTCCAACAATTATCATAATAGGTTTTAGTGGGTGTATGTCAAGGTGGGGATAAATGATAAGGCTTCGGAGGGATCTTCCTTTATTTGGGTTTTTGGTACACATGCAGTGTGTTTAAATTCTCAGGCCCAGGGAAGGGCCATGCCCACGAAAGAGTGATGGAGTAGAGCTGGTTGACTCTAGGTTGAGTTGGCGCCCCCGAGTGAGAGAGAGGCAAGCATGGTACGAGCTGAGCTGGGTATGCCCAACTAGAGGCTTGCCCTCTGGTGGAAACTATGGAAACTAGCCATGTAGGCTTACTGTCTACAATACCTTGCTGTGGTGACCTGTACCTTGCTCATTTCTGACCTGTACCTTGCTCATTTCTGACCTGTACCTTGCTCATTTCTGACCTGTACCTTGCTCATTTCTGACCTGTACCTTGCTCATTTCTAACCTGTACCTTGCTCATTTCTGACCTGTATCTTGCTCATTTCTGACCTGTACCTTGCTCATTTCTGACCTGTACCTTGCTCAATGGTGACCTGTACCTTGCTTTGGTGACCAGTACCTTACTCAGTGGTGACCTGTTCCTTGCTCAGTGGTGACCTGCACCTTGCTCAGTGGTGTGTACTGTCTGTGAGTGTGAACCAAGATGCTTTCCATTGAGGAACTTTACCAGCAGCTTAAGGAGCTAAGGGGCGGCTGACGCTTGCGGCGCGCGAATTAAAATAAATAAAAAAAAAATCGAAAAAATACGAAAATTGAGCTAATCATATAGAAAAAAAGCTTAACACTTTTGCAACACTCTGGTATAAGAATCATTGTTGTACTATGTTCCTATAAGGAACATATGTTCCTATAAGGAACATAGTACTATGCTGTACTATGTTCCTATAAGGAACATATGTTTCTATAAGGAACATAGTACTATGCTGTACTATGTTCCTATAAGGAACATTGTACTATGCTGTACTATGTTTCTATAAGGAACATAGTAGAGCATAGTACAGAATAGTGGCGCCACTTGTAGCATGCGTGCTCACATGTCCATTATCAGATTTATTTCCATTTTTTTTCATTTATTTCTTTTATTATTCTTTCTAATATAATAATTCACGATTTGGCATCATCAGAGTGGGTGGTTCTAATATAGAGTGGTAGAACCAATCAGGTAGCAGTGTGAGGAGGAGTGTTGAGGAAACATTTCTCCCGCCTTGGCAAAATGTTTCGTAATCTCGTTTTTTACTTATGACAATTGATCTAATATGACATAATAAACAATGTGGACAAGTGTAAGGTCCTATTGGGAATGAAAATAACCCTGAAGTTATAAAGTACGTGAAGTAGAGCTTGATCACACAGTGTGAAAAGGACTTGGGAGTCATGGAAAGCAGAAACCTGAAGCCAAGAGAACAGTGCCTAAGTGTCCACAATAAGGCTAACAGATTACTAGGATTTATTTCAAGAAGTATAAGTAAGAGGTGTCAAAAAGTTATTTTACTGCTGTATATATCACTAGTGAGGCCTTATTTGCATTATGCCGCTCAATTTTGGTCTCCTTACTACAGGATGGATATAAATTCATTTAAGAACATACAGAGAAAGATGACTAAAATGATTCACTGTATAAGGAATCTCCCATTTGAAGGTAGACTTAGATCCTTGAATCTTTACTCTCTGGTGACTTAGAAACGACTGTAGACACCGCTCAGATTTCCCTAGAAAATAAAGTGAATTTGGGCCTGAATCCTGGATGTACTTATATCTGGATGACGAGAGTCTGGGACACCTCATCAGGATAAGTTGTATGAATCGATGAAGTAGGTAGTAACATCAACTTCCTCTTCCTTCCTCTCTCTGGGCAAAACAACTTCTGCAAACACCGCTGCCACCAGATGTGTCATAGGATATTCTGGTGAGGGTAATAATATTTCAAAGTTAGTCATTAGGGAAGATAATTTTCACCGATGAAAGAGTATTATGGAAGCTGCCCTAATTGTTGTGAGTAAAACAGTTTCAAAGAATTCCTGCAGATTTAAAATATTCAGGCACTAGACCAACACGATATTGTAAAGACGATGCCCACTTAAAACAATGTATATAGGAAAACTGTAACTATACTACTAACCTATCCTGGCAGGTCCTTATTTCTATATTCTCAGAGTTTTGCTTAATTAATCCCAATTTTAGGGAATAAAGCATCCTTGGATACTGGTTATTATTGTCTGACGCTAGTCATCTATTCTGAGGAACATTCTCCAAAACAGCAGGATCAGTACTACTAGGTTTATCAGATCTATTAATCTGTTGTCTCTCGAAACGAAGTCTCTCTATGGAACTCTTCCTAGTTCAATTTCCTCTGTGCTTCAATTTGTGCAGTCTGCAACAATATTAGGCGTTTTATCCTCTCAAACTGTTCCTGAGAGATAGGATCAGTGGACAATGGAGAAGTAGGGAAATGAACATGTTTATCTGGACGGACCTTAGGTCGGGCACCTAGTTCAGTCATCTCAATAGAGCCTAGATCTGATCTAGGATAAGTAGGTGTAGCATAAACGGTACTAGTATGAGGCTGCATCATACTGCCAGCTACACTCTGTACTAATGTCTCAGTCAGGCGGGAGGGTGTTAGCGTGAAGTTGCAATAGGCTCAGATTCTGCCTGAGTTGCTCTCTCTTCTACCTCATTAATTAGCATCATACTTCCAAGTAGTGACACTAAGCTCTCTTTATCTGAATCGGAATCAGATGACTAGCATCAGACATTGTATCTGATGAAAAGATTCGTTCAGCAATGAGTCCTTACTTGTCGAGAGGCAAAGTAGGACTTGACGAATCACAGCTCACTGAGATAATTACTTTCCGAGACACTTGTAGTTATCTTACTTTGTTAAGAGAAGAAGTATTGCCTTTAACTAATGATACTTATACCAAGATAGATGTATTGTTAGAAGCCTATGGAGGTGCTGTTATAAAAGTACCTCTTCACAATGCTTACATTGAAACAAGCTATTATACTGGTTATATTTCAGTAGGTATTTTCAGTGGTGCATTTCCTATCAGGTCAGTGGACTTGTTGATAGGGAACAATATCCTTCAAGCTGGTATTTGTAAGGAACCACTTGTGATTGATAATACCACTGATGATAATTATGCCATTGAAGCTTGTAGAGAGAAGCCTCTTTTATTTCCTCTCAGTGTAATTACTCGTGCTATGTCAAAGATACAACAGCAACCATCCTTGCCACCTGAGCAGGAAACAATATATCTTTAATTAATGCTCTGACAGTTTCTGTGTGTAATTCCTGTTATACTTCACACCCAGATACTTGGCTACTTGCCAACACGTCTGAACTTTTAAAGTATTAACTTTGAGAGATTGATTATGAGAAGCTAGAATCCAATAGGAATTTACTTTACAAGTTATACTAGTGTTGGTTGTCGTAGAGATAGAGCTCATTAACAGTATTTCCATTTCCTTGGATCAAGAGACTCGGGCAGCTACATTCATCCACCTATGATGTTGTACATCTTAGTCTTCAGATTAAGAAATTACTCAAAGTGTTTGACCATAGATTTACTAGTATAGCAAACTAGACAATTTCTCCAACACCTTGTATCAAGAACCTCCCAGACAGGCCCCCATTTGTTACAAAAGATGCTATATCTATTAGAAGTAGACATCTCCAGTGAATGATGATGTAAAGAGAGTAGTAAGGGAGAAAAAGTTAGCATATCAGAGGTTTTTACAAAGTAGAAGTGATGCAAGGAGGGAAGAATATATGGAGAGAAAAAGAGAGGTTAAGAGAATGGTGAAGCAATGTAAAAAGAGAGCAAATGAGTGGGTGAGATGTTATCAAGAAATTTTGTTGAAAATAAGAAAAAGTTTTGGAGTGAGATTAATAAGTTGAGGAAGCCTAGGGAACAAATGGATTTGACAGTTAAAAATAGGAGAGGAGAGTTATTAAATGGAGAGTTAGAGGTATCGGGAAGATGGAGGGAATATTTTGAGGAGTGGTTAAATGTTGATGAAGACAGGGAAGCTGTGATTTCGTGTATAGGGCAAGGAGGAATAACATCTTGTAGGAGTGTGGAAAAGCCAGTTGTGAGTGTGGGGGAAGTTCGTGAGGCAGTGGGTAGAATGAAAGGGGGTAAGGCAGCTGGGATTGATGGGATGAAGATAGAAATGGTAAAAGCAGGTGGGATATAGTTTTGGATTGGTTGGTGCTATTATTTAATAAATGTATGGAAGAGGGTAAGGTACCTAGGGATTGGCAGAGAGCGTGTATTGTTCCTATGTATAAAGGCAAAGGAGACAAAAGAGAGTGCCAAAATTATAGGGGAATAAGTCTGTTGAGTGTACCTGGTAAAGTGTATAGTAAAGTTATTATTGAAAGAATTAAGAGTAAGACAGAGAGCAGGATAGCAGATGGACAAGGGGGCTTTAGGAAATGTAGGGGGTGTGTAGACCAAGTGTTTACAGTGAAACATATAGGTGAACAGTTTTTGGATAAGGGTAAAGAGGTTTTTGTGGCATTTATGGATTTGGAAAAGGCGTATGATAGGGTGGATAGGGGGGCAATGTGGCAGATGTTGCAGGTGTATGGAATAGGAGGTAGGTTACTGAAAGCAGTGAAGAGTTTTTGTGAGGATAGTGAGGCTCAGGTTAGAGTGTGTAGGAGGGAGGGGGACTATTTCCCAGTAAAAGTGGGCCTTAGACAAGGATGTGTGATGTCACCATGGTTGTTCAATATATTTATAGATGGGGTTGTAAGAGAAGTGAATGTGAGGGTCTTGGCAAGAGGTGTGGGGTTAAAAGATAAAGAAGCAAATACAAAGTGGGAGTTGTCACAGTTGCTTTTTGCTGATGACACTGTGCTTTTGGGAGATTCTGAAGAGAAGTTGCAGAGGTTGGTGGATGAATTTGGTAGGATGTGTAAAAGAAGAAAATTGAAAGTGAATATAGGAAAGAGTAAGGAGATGAGGATAACAAAAAGATTAGGTGACAAAAGATTGGATATCAGATTGGAGGGAGAGAGTATGGAGGAGGTGAATGTATTCAGATATTTGGGAGTGGACATGTCAGCAGATGGGTCTATGAAGGATGAGGTGAATCATAGAATTGATGAGAGGAAAAGGGTGAGTGGAGCACTTCGGAGTCTGTGGAGACAAAGAACGTTATCCATGGAAGTAAAGAGTGGAATGTATGAGAGTATAGTTATACCAACACTCTTATATGGGTGTGAAGCATGGGTGATGAATGTTGCAACGAGGAGAAGGCTGGAGGCAGTGGAGATGTCATGTCTGAGGTCAATGTGTGGTGTGAATATAATGCAGAGAAATAACAAAAAAGGCACAATACCGTGACTGGAACAATACACACACAACCGGCACATATAAAAAGAGAGGAGCTTACGACGACGTTTCGGTCCGATTTGGGCCATTTACAAAGTCACACTAACACAAAGGACAGGAGGAAGGGGTATTTATAGGCAGGCAGACAGGGGAGGGCACAAGAAAGTGGTGGAGGGGTAATGGAGGTAGTAGTGGTAGTGGTAGTAGTAATAGTGGAGTCAGTCATAATCTAGGAAAGGAGCACTGCAATGAAGCTGGTGGCCCGCATAGGGTAAGAACTAAAACACAGTGGGGGAAAAAATGAAAATACAATAAAAAAGGACAAATACAAGGCAAAAGAAAAGAAAGAAAACCCAGAGGAGAAGGGTGATATTGTGACTTTGTAAATTGTCCAAGTCGGACCGAAACGTCGTCGTAAGCTCCTCTATTTTTATATGTGCGGGTTGTGAATACAGAGAATTCGGAGTTTGGAAATTAGGAGGAGGTGCGGGATTACCAAAACTATTGTCCAGAGAGCTGAGGAGGGGTTGTTGAGGTGGTTCGGACATGTAGACAGAATGCCTTCGAGAGTGTATAAATCTGTAGTGGAGGGAAGGCAGGCGGTGTAGGGGTCGGCCTAGGAAAGGTTGGAGGGAGGGAGTAAAGGTGGTTTTGCGTGCGAGGGGCTTGGACTTCCAGCAAGCATGCGTGAGCGTATTTGATAGGAGTGAATGGAGACAAATGGTTTTTAATACTTGGCGTGCTGTTGAAGTGTGAGCAAAGTAACATTTATGAAGGGATTCAGGGAAACTGGCAGGCCAGACTTGCGTCCTGGAGATGGGAAGTACAGTGTCTGCACTCTGAAGGAGGGGTGTTAATGTTGCAGTTTTATAACTGTAGTGTAAAGCATCCCTCTGGCAAGACAGTGATGGAGTGAATGATGAAAGTTTTTCTCTTTCGGGCCACCCTGCCTTGGTGGAATCAGTCGATGTGTTAATAAATAAATAAAATCTCCAGTGAACACTAGAAAGGAATGCCCCTCTAGCATTCAGCCTGTTACTGGATTTTTGCAACAATTAGTCAGTATCCTGGTCCAGTTATCCGACATATTCAATAGTATCATAGGATTTCAACTGAGAAGGTACTAACCAAAGAAATTAAATTAATAAGTTTATTAACAAAGATAAAATGTCTAGGGTATCAAAGTAAATCAATTTAAATATAATCAGGATATTAATTAGTATGTTAATTAGAGGTTAGCTCTACACTTCTCTGATATACAACATATATCTTAATGTCTCTCAAGTACCATCTGGTACAATGTCAGCAATTTACAATAATACTAAGATATATACAAATATGTGTATGTGTGTGTATGAGTGTGTATGTGTATGTATGTGCTCCAGGTAACTCATTAAGACTCGACTCGAACAGTGACCAACTAAACGTCCTCTCTAAGCTAACTTCTCTAACAAACAGGCTATCAGAACAGCTTGCTTGAACAATAAAATGACTAATTCGCCGAACAGCGTCAGGAAAAAGGAGATAAAATAACGGCCCTAACTGGGGACCATCAGCAGGTCCTCCATAATAGTCACAAAACTCACTTATTTGCACAACCCAGGACAGCATGGGTTTAGAGCAGGCCGCTCCTGTCTGTCCCAGCTACTGGACCACTACGACAAGGTCCTGGATGCTCTAGAAGATAAACAGAATGCAGATGTTATATACACAGATTTTGCAAAAGCCTTTGACAAGTGTGACCATGGTGTAATAGCACACAAAATGCGTGATAAAGGAATAACAGGAAAAGTTGGTAGATGGATTTATAATTTCCTAACACGTAGAACACAAAGAGTAGTAGTCAACAGAGTAAAGTCTGAGGCAGCTACTGTGAAAAGCTCTGTTCCACAAGGCACAGTACTTGCTCCCATCCTATTCCTCATCCTCATATCAGACATTGACAGGGATATAAGCCACAGTGCTGTGTCTTCCTTTGCAGATGACACCCGAATCTGTATGACAGTGTCCACCGTTGAAGACACTGCAAGACTCCAAGCAGACATAAACCAAATCTTTAAATGGGCTGCAGAAAACAATATGAAGTTCAATGATGAGAAATTTCAATTACTCAGATACGGAAAACGTGAAGAAATTAAAATCTCATCGGAGTACAAAACTAATTCCAACCACACAATAGAGCGAAAAACTAATGTCAAAGACCTGGGAGTGATCATGTCAGAGGATCTCACCTTCAAGGACCATAACAATGTAGCAATTGCATCTGCTCGAAAAATGACAGGATGGATAATGAGAACCTTCAAAACCAGGGATGCAAAGCCCATGTTGACACTTTACAGATCGCTTGTTCTATCTAGGCTGGAATATTGCTGCACACTAACTGCACCTTTCAAGGTGGGTGAAATTGCTGACCTTGAAAATGTGCAGAGAACCTTCACCGCACGCATAAGTGCGATAAACCACCTCAACTACTGGGAACGCTTGAAGTTCCTAAACCTGTACTCTCTAGAACGCAGGCGGGAGAGATACATTATTATATACACATGGAAAATTCTCGAGGGCTTAGTACCAAACTTGCACACAAAAATCACTCCGTACGAAAGCAAAAGACTCGGCAGGCGATGTAACATTCCCCCAATGAAGAGCAGGGGTGCCACTAGCACGTTGAGGGACAACACAATAAGTGTGAGGGGCCCAAGATTGTTCAACTGCCTCCCAGCATACATCAGGGGGATTACCAACAAGCCCCTGGCTGTCTTCAAGCAGGCACTGGACAGGCACCTCAAGTCGGTACCTGATCAGCCGGGCTGTGGTTCGTACGTTGGACTGCGTGCGGCCAGCAGTAACAGCCTGGTTGATCAGGCTCTGGTCCAACAAGAGGCCTGGTCACAGACCGGGCCGCGGGGGCGTTGACCCCTGGAATTCTCTCCAGGTAGACTCCAGGTAGATTACTGGATCCAAGTTCAGCATAACCAAACTCCCCGACTGACGGTGCACAGATGCCTCAACGAATTAGGTCAGAAGCTGTAGCTAGAGACCTGAGTTATCTCAGTGTCAATGTGACACACAACCCAGTAAAACGTCGAACTCACTAAGTCTAGACTATTCTCTGTGAATAGAGTTACACAGAGTCCAGAGAAGTATGTTTCGTCTCACCACAGAATACATACTCTACCAAACAGAGTGTAAATGACGAGGAAACAAGCAGAGACAAGAGCCAGGTGTTACTCGAACGAGAGGCAGCAGAGAAGAGAGCGATGAAGGGGAGGAAGACTTCCAGCTCAGGTGGGATCACGCCACGACCACGTGACTCGCCCGGTACGCTACTCCACGACGGTGCGAGGTACAGGCTGACACAAACAAGCGAGTGGTAGTTAACAAGGTAGTTTGCTAACTCGGGTAGTTACTCAACACTCTCGAACATATGAGCACAATAGTGTAAAATGGTACATCCTACCTATTAATATAACTAAGTCAAATAATAATATAAAGCAAGATATTAACGATTTAGTTAATATCGAAAATATCAGCAATATAAAATTATAAGAAAGGGAAATATACATCTATAAATACAATATAAATGGGTATATACATTGTGCTCCAATCTGGGGTCGCAATACTGTTAAACAGGTTATTTACAGCCTTAATTAATGACACTCGTGTAATCATAATCAATTGAACCAAATTAAATAGCTAAATTTGCTGAATGCTACCGAGATCTATCGTGCATGTTGCACAAGTTGCAGAACAGCATCTTGCATCTTGGGCATCACCCCAAGTTGAATAGGTCACCTTGTATTGCAGTTACAAAGGTGATTTCTTACCTTGCTGTTGTTGTCAGTCAGTGGGTGTCTCTGAGTGTGATAATTGTTCTGGCTGCTATAGTGTTGCTGGTGCACATTAGATTACTGAATTGTGAACATAAATATTAATAACAATAATGAACAGCGACGAGCTGTGAATCAAGTGCGTGAGCTGAAATTATTTCATGGTTCCTTTAGGCTTGTTTGTGAAGGAAAAACACCATTTTATCTGTGATTATGTGTTACCATGCGTCGAGGCTGCCTATTGTATACTGTTTGGAAAACAAGTGACGTGTCGACCCCTCTAAGGAGGTGCCTTAATTACGGTGAAAAGTATTTGATTCAAGGAAATGGAAATCCCCTATTCCTCGTATCAAACCTGAGAGCACACATTTCCCGGTCACTCTCCATCCCTAACGGATTTATTGCTTCCCAGAAATATAATTATAAAGAAATTATAAATAAGTAAATAGATGATAAGCGTTGTGTAGAGCAATTTTTTTTTTATATTTTATTTAAGAACCATACAGTTTTACAAACATGGATTCGAAACATAGCATACATATAATGTCTTATGACATCCCTTCTAACAATATATAACACCTCAGTCTTCGTACAACATATACAATGTACTTGTATGACAAGAGACCTTATACAAAATATACATAAATCACTATGTAACTGACAAAATTCAAGTGACCATCAACATTTTCCACATTATTACAAACTTTATAAACTAAGTAAAATCAAATCTATCCCAAACCCCCACCCCCTCCCTATTTATTCTTTTTAGTATTTCAAAGAAATGACAAATAAAAGCCTATGAACATTATACAGATTACAAACTTACAACTAAAAACAAAACCCCATGACTGGGGTACGGTAGACTGATACATGTTTATACAATAAGAATGGCCCAACAAGGACCTACATAAAAGTAATTTTTATCGTCAACTTACTTCAAATCATGACACAAATAAATTACTACATGTATAAGGATATACTAAAAACTACAGTGAGACTAATTTCCACAACTCCGAAAAAAAACGTTACCACAAAGGGCAAAACAACAAACCTTTTAAACATTATTAAACATGAGTCCTAATAGCCACCCACGCAGCATTCCACCAGATTACAATTAACCGTGTTCCATAAATGTGACACGTTACAATACCCCTCCTAACCACCACCCTAACCTCATAACTGAAGCAGAGAGGGAATCCCCCAATCATACCATGAAAAACAAAACCCCATCCCAAAGTCCAAGTCAAAAAGCAAAACCATTCACTCACCCGTCAAAGTCATAAACAACCCCCCTTCCCTATGCCCCTGCATAAAAAAGGTCAAAAGTCAAAAACCAGATGCACAACTCTCCCCAACCCATTCCCACCCCACACCTACCACCCCCACCCAACCCCAACCCAAGATCGCACACACCTACCAACACACACACACACACACAAACCCCCCTTCTGGGAAACCAGCCCCCTTAAGTATTCCTCATCCTCTACTACCCCCCAACAAAAGACCCATCGTGAGTAGGCGATACCCTTCCGGGAAAAAACGCGACCATGCCCTCCCATACAAACACTGATTTCTACACCTTGTTCTATAAAACCGGCCCGCCAGAGCCCTTATCCGTACCTCACTCCTAACCTCCCTAATACCCCACGACACATGCAAAAAATCTAAAACAAGATACATGACCGCACGTCGAACGTTGTCTGTACAACCCCCCACATCTAAGCTTAAAGCCCGCAAGGTCATAACACCCCCTCCCCCCACCATACGAAGAACTTGGCCAAACCATTCCCTAACCCTTCCCAGGCACCCGCAAAAATACACAGCATGATACGCTGTATCAGGCATCCCACATCTGATACAGCTACCCTCCCTCGCCAAACCCATTACAAACAAGAGAGCTTTAGAGGCCAAGATGCCATGCAAAAACCGAAACCCAGTCTCTCGTACCCTAGATGGCAACCGTAATCTCCTAAAAAAAAACCACACCTTTCGCCAATCGTACATTGGGAAAGTTTCCTCCCCCAATACTTTCCCCTCTTCCATCCCTACCCTATCCAGCATACTAACCTTAATCCCACCCGGCTCACGCGCCACTAACAGAACTCGCAATATCGCCTCACATCTCAGCAGTTCCCTCCTACTCCACCACCTCCTTAACTCCCTCATTATCCTATCTACCTTTGCACCACGCACCCCTCCCCTCACCACAAATTCCTGCTTAACGAAGAGACCCTGCGACCTCCTACCCAAAGGTATCAACCCCAAGCCCCCTAATGCCACCCTTGTCATCACCACCTCCTTCTTTAACCAGTGCTTACCAAAACCCCAAATGAATCGCAAGACTCTAGCCTGCAGCCGCAGTACATCCCTCTCCATGAGAGGATATACGGCGGCCACATGCCAAAGTTTGCTATACACCAACGTATTAATAACCACCGCTCGTTGCAATAATGTAAAATCCCCCGCTCTCCAACCCGCTATCCTACTCAAAGCCCCTTCCACAACCGTAGTGGAATTAATTTCACGTGCTACCCTAGCTTCATTGCAAAAGGTTACCCCACAAATCTTAAGTCTATTTACAGTGACCCACCCATACCTATGCCCCAACGTTTTCCCTACCCAAGACCCCACCTCCAATAAATGTGATTTTTCCCTATTAACCCTCATGCCAGAAGCTGACCCAAAAACTTCTATCATCCTATTGATAACACTCAACCCCTCCTCACTTCCTACCAAAATGGATGTATCATCAACATACCCAATGATCCCTGGTGCCCAATCATTGTCCTCACCCGCTTCCCGGACACCCTCAGACACCAACCGATAAAAGGGGTCCTGCAAGCATGCAAACAGGAGCTGCGACAGGGGACACCCCTGTCGCAGCCCCCGCTCCATACCCACCATTACCCCCACCCGCCCATTTACCTGCACTTGCACCTGAACCCCTGCATACAATGTCCTTACCCATCCCACTATTTCATCACCAAACCCCTGCCTTCTAAGTATTTCCTGCAATACATCCCTGTTGACACGATCATAAGCTGTTTCCCAGTCTAGCCCTACGACTCCTCCCCCTTTTCGACCCTCCACAAAACTCCTAATTCTCCTATGCCCCGCCCGCATACTACGTCCGGGAACACCATACTGCCCACCCTCTAGTATGTGACATAAAACTACCTTCATCCGATTCGCCAACACTCGCGCAAAAATCTTGTAGTCAGAACAAAGCAACGTTATTGCACGATACGCTCCCAAAGACTCACTATGCTTTCTCTTGGGTACAAGCACCACAATCCCAGTACGTTGATCTTCCCCCATATCGCCCCCAGATTTCATGCTATTAAAGACCCGAACTAGCATCTCCCTCAAGACCTCCCAATGAGCAACATAAAAATCACCAGGGATCCCATCTATTCCTGGCGATTTCCCTAACCTCTGATCCTGTATCGCCTTCAACACCTCCTCCTCAGTGATCATCCTCTCCATGCCCATACGATCCTCATCACTAATTCTCGAGACAATACCCTCTAGGACTATTCCACGCGCTACCCGATCATAGTCCACCTTACATAACTTCTCCTGGAACCAAACATCCGCATATCCACTGATACCCTCCGTCGTCCGCAACAGCTGGCCCATCCGGTACCCACCTAACTCTCTATCGACTTTCATAGACATAATTGTCATATCTCTCCTACGGCACCTAAATTTTCGCAACACATACGCTGAGGCCTTATCTCCCCACAGTACATCATCCAACCCCGCCCGTATTCGAATGGCATGAAACGCTTCCTCCTGAATCTCCCGCAACCGTTCGTGTAAGGCTGTAATCTCCTCCTGCGGATACCCACCCCTCCCCTCCATAGCATGCCCTCAAATTCCCCTCCAAATACTTTTGCATGCCATGCTTCAATCGCACCTCTTCCCTCCCCATTCTTGTATAAAAATCACGAATCGCAACTTTACCTCTCCCATTCCACCACCCAACAATGTCCTCAACACCCCGACCCTCCTCCCATACCCTCCCCACCACTCCGCGAAAACCCCACAATGATCTGGACTTTGCAACAGTCTAGTGTTCAGCTTCCAATAACTAGAATACATACGTACTGCACCTTCCCATGATAAACAAGCCAAAACGCCCCTGTGATCCGAAAATCCCACATCCACACAAGTCACATTCTCCACCCTCACATCCCCTGTCACATATATTCTATCTAATCTAGCAGCATAACCTCTCCTGACAAAAGTATGTTCTACAAAACTTCCTCCCCCCCGGATCACATCCCCCACTCCTATCGCACCCAAAACATCCCTCAACACACCCAATAAACATCCCGCTCCTCTGGGCTCTACATCCTTCTTACGTATTACACAATTCCAGTCACCAGCAACAGCAGTTATCATCGGTAATCCTCTCAGAAAATAAACCAACTCATTACGAACAAAATCTTCCTTAACACGACGACTATTCGCAGCAGGCATGTAAACCCCGATAAAACATACCTGAATATCCCCCAAACCCCATCAACTCGAACAATCCTGCCCTCCCCTCCTCCCAAGACTTTAAAGTAAAAGGGCTGGTTTCCCTGACCCCAACAGTAACCCCCCCTTTGAAATTCATTGTACTTCCCGTATACGTGACAAAACCATTCAGACTCAAGTCCCTTCCACACCTGAAATTATGCTCCTGAAGGCAGCATACATCAACACCTAGTCGTCGCAAAGTCACTTCAACCCATCTCTTCTTGACCTCCGCACGGAGGCCATTAACATTCATATTCAGAAACTTAAAAACTATAAAGGGGGTTTTCCTCTCTGCTTCTGCACCCTATGCCCTCCCGGCAGAAGAGAACTTCCACTTGCACTACTACCTTTTCCTAACCCTCCATTCCGACCTAACAATGCCCCTTTCCCCCCCTTTGCCACGTCTGCCCAGGCCTTTTTACCAGACCTCTGACCAGGCGTTAAAACATCATCACCAGCTACCTCACTAGGCCGCTTACAGGATACACCCGTGCAACCCATTACATCAGCACCTCGACCTCCATTACAACATGCGAAACCTTGGAAAGCTCATTGACCTCAACACCATCAACACATCCAAGTCGTAACTCATCTGCCTCAGGCACCACCTCCGCAGGCAACATGCCAACCATCGTTGGACTATCGAGCATCCTGTGAAGGTCCTCGAAAGTAGGATCCACCAATCCCACCTCCTCGCCAACAACATCCCCTTCAGAATTATTCAGCGCCGACTCCTGAGTCGGGGCCTTCATATCCATAGATAAAGTCTGCACGAGCACTTCCTCAGGTACTTCGTCGCTCCATTTCCCAGTGCTCGTCTCAACTCCTGCAGCTTCTGACACATCTGGCTCCACTTGCTGTACCATGCCCTCCTGCGCCGCCTGATCATCAGCAGCTGTCTGATCATCCGATGCTCGACGCGGCAGGTCCCGTCGTTTCTCACACATCACTGCCATATGTCCTGGGGACCCACAGAGCCGACAGGTGCGTATCTGCCCAGGATACGTAACGTACACCTGGGTTTTAAATTCTTCCATGAAGACATACGATGGAATCTGCCGTCGCAGAGTTATTTTAAGGACAAAAGAGCCCTCCGGCAGTCCTGCATACACACCCTGGGCCCAATGCCCCACAGTAGCAGCGTGAATAACTCCAAACTGTCCAAAAACCTTCCGCACATCCACTTCATCAGCCTCAAACGGAGTATTCCTAATCCGTATCCAAGAATAATGCATGGATACATCTCGTAGACGTACCTCCAAGCCAGTTTGAACCACAATCCTCCGTTCCTGATATGTATCCACAATTGCCTCATAAGCACCAGTGCTGGAAAACTTGACAAAGATCCTCACGGCACCATTAAGGGAAACCCCATACAGATCAGCAATCGGGATCCCATAAGTGTCCCTAATTATCAAGGGCAGCAGCACATCAGCCGTACTAGGGTATACAGCTCCCTGCAAACGCTCAATGCAAACGGTGTTTACACGTCGCCTGTAACTGGCAGTCATGTTGCGGGCAACACTGTTGTATGATACTGCCACCAGGAGACCCAGAAAGCACACCCTACCTCCACCAAGGTTGGGCTGCGACTAGGTGTATTCGAGGCTGAGGGTCTGAACTTACTACTAGAGCAATTAAATGGAAATTAGTATTGGAGGAAATGTTCTGTGAAAACTTAGTTATACGTAATAGTATATTATTTCAAATAAGTATTGACTGGTGGTGCTGTATAGTTAGGTTGAAATCGTAATTCTATGACAGGTTTAGGAATGAGAAGGTAGGACTTGAACCCATGACAAGTGAATCCTAATACTCACAAGCCAGTGAACTAACTCACTGGTCTCTGCTTTTTAACCTAACTCACCTGTTCTGATTTATCCTGCAATGTTTCGGATAACTATCAAACAATTCACCAGCTTATCTTCACACGTTATAAAACGATGCCTCTTCATATTTAAATATATAAGTGCAGATAGCCATGTTAGCACCAATATATCTTGGAGCCATGATAGCACCAATACATCCTGGAGCCATGATAGCACCAATATATCTTGGAGCCAAGATAGCACCAATATATCTTGTAGCCATGATAACACCAATGTATCTTGGAGCTATGATAGTACCAATATATCTTGGAGCCATGATAGCACCAATATATCTTGGAGCCAAGATAGCACCAATATATCTTGGAGCCATGATAACACCAATGTATCTTGGAACCATGATAGCACCAATATATCTTGGAGACATGATAGCACCAATATATCTTGGAGCCATATAGCACCAATATATCTTGGAGCCATGATAGCACCAATGTATCTTGGAGCCATGATAACACCAATGTATCTTGGAGCCATGATAGTACCAATGTATCTTGGAGCCATGATAGCACCAATATATCTTGGAGCCATGATAACACCAATATATCTTGGAGCCATGATAACACCAATATATCTTGGAACCATGATAGCACCAATATATCCTGGAGCCTAGATAGCACCAATATATCTTGGAGCCATGATAGCACAATATATATCTTGGAGCCATGTTAGCACCAATATATCTTGGAGCCATGATAGCACCAATATATATTGGAGCCATGATAGCACCAATATATCTTGGAGCCATGATAGCACCAATATATCTTGGAGCCATATAGCACCAATATATCTTGGAGCCATGATAGCACCAATGTATCTTGGAGCCATGATAACCAATGTATCTTGGAGCCATGATTTTTCTTGGAGCCATGATAACCAATATATCTTGGAGCCATGATAGCACCAATATATCTTGGAGCCATGATAACACCAATATATCTTGGAGCCATGATAACACCAATATATCTTGGAGCCATGATAGCACCAATATATCCTGGAGCCTAGATAGCACCAATATATCTTGGAGCCATGATAGCACAATATATCTTGGAGCCATGTTAGCACCAATATATCTTAGAGCCATGTTAGCACCAATATATCTTGGAGCCATGATAGCACCAATATATCTTGGAGCCATGATAGGACCAATATATCTTGGAGCTATGATAGCACCAATATATATTGGAGCCATGATAGCACCAATATATCTTGGAGCCATGATAGCACTATATATATATTGGAGCCATGATAACACCAATATATCTTGGAGCCAATGCCAAATCTTGGAGCCATGCACATATATCTTGGAGCCATGATAGCACCAATATATCCTGGAGCCTAGATAGCACCAATATATCTTGGAGCCATGATAACACCAATGTATCTTGGAGCCATGTATTACAAAATGACACGATATCTATTAGTAATATACATCTCCAGTGAACACTAGAAAGGATAGCCCTTCTAGCAACCAGCCTGTTACTGGGCTTTTGCAACAAAGTCAGTATCCTGGTCCAGTTATCCGAGATATTCAATAGTCTCCAGGAGGATTACAACTAGTAGGGTACTACCCAAAGCATAAAATGTTTATTAACAAAGTTAGTGTCTAGGGTTTCAAAGTAAATAAATGTACATATGATCAGGATGTTCATTAAGTAATGCATTAGGAGGTTAATTAGGAGGTTAGCTCCTACACTGCTCTCATATACCATAAAGCTGTGCTGAGGGCACATATATCCAAATGACTCTGAAGTACCATCAGGTACAATGTCAGTAATTACAAAAATACAGATATATGCAAATAAGAATATATGTGTGTATGAGTGAGCTCCAGGTAACTCTAAGACTCGACTCAACCAGTGTCCGACTGAACTTCTCATAAGCTAGCTTCTCTAACAAACTGACAATCAGAACAGCTTGATTGACCAGTAAAATGACCAATTCGCAGAACAGCAATATAACAAGCAACAACAACACAGCGTCAGGAGCCAGGAGATATAAATCGACCCTAACTTGGGACCATCAATAGATCATCCAAAACAGTCACAAAACTCCCTTTCTACTGAAGCTAGGTTCAGCATAAACAATCCCAAACTGTGACGGTGCACAGATGCCCTATCGAATTAGGTCAGGAGCTGTAGCTAGAGACCTGAGTTATCTCAGAGTGTCAATGTGACACACAACCCAGAAAAACGTCGAAAATCACTGTCTAGTCTATCCTCTGTGAACAGAGTTACACAGAGTCCTGAGAAGTATGTTTCGTCTCACCACCGAATACATACTCTACCACACAGAGTCTAAATGGCGAGAAAACACGCAGAGACAGGAGCGAGGTATGGTTTCAACGATGTCCAGCTGCATTGTGCTCTCGAGGAAGGAGCAGCAGCCACCCACCTCAGGTGGAATCACGTGACTCCCTCCCAGCAACTAGACGCCGGCAGTATAACTAGCGTAGTGTCATAATCGGTAGTTTGCCAACTCCAAGGCAGCTACTACAAACATGAGCACAATTTATAATGTTACATCCTACCTAATGAACATAGCTAAGTCAAATAATGTCAAATATAAATCAAATAAAAGTCCAATAATAATATAAAGCAAGATATTAACGATTTAGCTATTATCGAGAATATCAGCAATATAAAATTATAGAAAATGGAAATATACATCAATCGCATATAAACAGATATATACATTGGGGGCCCATTCTAGGGCCGCAATATGGAGCTACCCTCCCTTTCCTCGAATCAATGAATTTAAAAACAAAATCGTTGTATGCTAGTGAATTATTTTCTCTTATTATTAGGTATATTGACCATAGTATAAGTATATCCAACATATACTCCCAGGATCAGTTCATTATTATTATAATGACAGAGAAGTTCGAAACTCTTCAAGGTCATACAGCGCCTGGGAAAGAAATTTATTTTGCCTTTATGTGATCACTCGTTAACAAATAACTAATACAAACTAGCATAAAAACAGTCAAGGTAAACTAAGTAACAAATTATAACAACTAAAACAGGGAACGGGTGGGGCTTGAACCCATGTAGGTGAGTCCTGAAACTAAGAGGCCAGTGCATCAGTCAGCCAGTTGGTGTACAGAAATATATTTAGTTGGATGAATCTTATGAGAGTCATTTGGTCGAGTGTTAATGACGTGTCGGCTTCACGACTCACGATTTCATTAGTTATAAGAACTAGTATTGCGGAAATAACAAAACCATTAGCACGAACACAACAACTGGAAAAACTCGAAGTACTGACTTTGTGAACATAACTACTAGCTTCAAAACAATACAACAGTTGATACTTTGTGTTGGAACTTTTAGCTTTTGTTACACATTATGTTGGTACTTTGTAGTTGTTGTAAAGTGTTGGTATTGGCCATCCTTTTATTGCAGGTATAGTGAGAGTATACCTGGCGGGTGAGAACATTGCTATAGCGCATATTAGTTCAAAATTAACCCAGGATTTTGGAGCTTTATTTGTAAAATTATCTCTTTCAAGAACCTTTAAAATATGAGAGAGGGTTACAAATGATACGTTGCCTTGGTATCATAAAGTTGGGGCTACATGTAAGCACAGGCCTATAAGAATTTACGCCTATGATTAATCACGTTAGAGGTTTGTCAATTTCTAGTTGTTTTATGTTTGTAGTGAAATGTTTTTATTGCCCATCATGTCATTACTTCATGCCTCCAGTTGTAGCATTAAGTTTTTAATGTTAGTTAGTATTGTCCATCACGTAAGTACATAATACCTTCCAGTTGCTGTTATGTTCTGCTGTTTGTTGGGGTTACATTATTTTACGTCTTTTACACAGACAAGATCACATTCATTTTGTTATGCAGGTTTCTGCATTGTGGAGACGTGTGTCATAATTTTATAAACTATGTTCTAATTATAATCCATAATTTTAAAAATTATGCTATACATTTGTGGGTAAATTAGCTTAAACTGTAAAATGTAATTAATTCCTGTGGTGACTTATTTTCCAAGTGTATGTGTGTGTATTGCGTGGGTGTGTGAGCGTGGGTGTGTGAGCGTGGGAGTGTGAGCGTGGGAGTGTGAGCGTGGGAGTGTGAGCGTGGGTGTGTGAGCGGGGGAGTGTGAGCGTGGGTGTGTGAGCGTGGGAGTGTGAGCGTGGGAGTGTGAGCGTGGGAGTGTGAGCGTGGGAGTGTGAGCGTGGGAGTGTGAGCGTGGGTGTGTGAGCGGGGAGTGTGAGCGTGGGTGTGTGAGCGTGGGGTGTGAGCGTGGGAGTGTGAGCGTGGGAGTGTGAGCTGGGTGTGAGGTGGGTAGTGTGAGCGTGGGAGTGTGAGCGTGGGAGTGTGAGCGTGGGAGTGAGCGTGGAGTGGGATGGAGTGTGAGCGTGGGTGTGAGCGGGGAGTGTGAGCGTGGGTGTGTGAGCTGGGTGTGTGAGCGTGGTCAGTGGTGAGCGTGGGAGTGTCAGGGCGTGGGAGTGTGAGCAGGGTTGTGAGCGTGGGAGTGTGAGCGTGGAGTGTGAGCGTGGGAGTGTGAGCGTGGGAGTGTGAGCGTGGGAGTGTGAGCGTGGGTGTGTGAGCGTGGGAGTGTGAGCGTGGGAGTGTGAGCGTGGGAGTGTGAGCGTGGGAGTGTGAGCGTGGGAGTGTGAGCGTGGGAGTGTGAGCGTGGGTGTGTGAGCGTGGGAGTGTGAGCGTGGGAGTGTGAGCGTGGGAGTGTGAGCGTGGGTGTGTGAGCGTGGGAGTGTGAGCGTGGGAGTGTGAGCGTGGGAGTCACGCGGGAAGTGGCATGAGTGACTAAGGTGCTGGCCAGACGCAGTGTATTGAAGCTAAGTTTTGTACTCCTTTTGTTTACCCGACTCAAACCATAGGCGGCTTTAGTGGTTACCAGTAGGTTCACCTGGGCTCTGATGTTTAGTGGTTACCAGTAGGTTCACCTGGGCTCTGATGTTTAGTGGTTACCAGTAGGTTCACCTGGGCTCTGATGTGGTCAGGGTTCTGTGGGATGAGTCAGGTTCGTGCCCAGCGAGGGCATGGCCCTCGCTGGGCACTTACATATTTGTTTTATTTTGGTTTGTCATCGCAGCCTGGCGGCTCCTGATGTGCCTTTATTTGGGTGTACAGCTGAGGGAAATGTGGATGTGTTTATCTAGTGTTTGTATATACTGTTAGAAGTAGTAAGTCTATATTTTCCTAACTAGGAATTTTGCCTGAACCTTTGATAACCAAACCATAGAAGTAGTGAATGCTGGTTTAGCGCTTTGTGTTCTGACTAGGGTAGTCCTGGGTGGCTCATTTTTACATGATATTTGTGTAACTTTTACCTTTGCTCCTAGACAAGGCCTTAAAACCAGGAGCTCCACTTTCTGCCTAACACCTTTTCATGAAATTCCTTTATCCCAGAGTGGCTTCTCTGACCTGTTAAAGCGTGAGAGCCAAACCACTCCATTCTAAACCTCTCATGTTTTTTGCATATCCTGTTGTATTATGTCTAGAGTTATACTTTTATTTTATTATTTTTATTAACACATCGACCGATTCCCACCAAGGCAGGGTGGCCCGAAAAAGAAAAACTTTCATCATCATTCACTCCATCACTATCTTGCCAGAGGGGTGCTTTACACTACAGTTATAAAACTGCAACATTAACACCCATCCTTCAGAGTGCAGACACTGTACTTCCCATCTCCAGGACTCAAGTCCGGCCTGCCAGTTTCCCTGAATCCCTTCACAAATGTTACTTCGCTCACACTCCAACAGCACGTCAAGTATTAAAAACCATTTGTCTCCATTCACTCCTATCAAATACGCTCACACATGCTTGCTGGAAGTCCAAGCCCCTCGCACACAAAACCTCCTTTACCCCCTCCCTCCAACCTTTCCTAGGCCGAACCCTACCCCACTTTCCCTCCACTACAGTTTTATACACTCTCGAAGTCATTCTGTGTCGTTCCATTCTCTCTACATGTCCAAACCACCTCAACAACCCCTCCTCAGCCCTCTGGATAATAGTTTTGGTAATCCCGCACCTCCTCCTAATTTCCAAACTCCGAATTCTCTGCATTATATTCACACCACGCATTGACCTCAGACATGACATCTCCACTGCCTCCAGCCTTCTCATCGTTGCAACATTCATCACCCATGCTTCACACCCATATAAGAGTGTTGGTATAACTATACTCTCATACATTCCCTCTTTACTTCCATGGACAAAGTTCTTTGTCTCCACAGACTCCGAAGTGCACCACTCACCCTTTTCCCCTCATCAATTCTATGATTCACCTCATCCTTCATAGACCCATATGCTGACATGTCCACTCCCAAGTATCTGAATACATTCACCTCCTCCATACTCTCTCCCTCCAATCTAATACCCAGTCTTTCGTCACCTAATCTTTTTGTTATCCTCATCACCTTACTCTTTCCTATATTCACTTTCAATTTTCTTCCCTACCAAATTCATTCACCAACCTCTGCAACTTCTCTTCAGAATCTCCCAAAAGCACAGTGTCATCAGCAAAGCAACTGTGACAACTCCCACTTGTATTTGATTCCTTATATTTAACCCCACACTCTTGCCAAGACCTCGCATTCACTTCTCTTACAACCCCATCTATAAATATATTGAACAACCATGGTGACATCACACATCCTTGTCTAAGGCCTACTTTTACTGGGAAATAATCTCCCTCTCTCCTACACACTCTAACCTGAGCCTCACTATCCTCATAATAGCTCTTCACTGCTTTCAATAACCTACCTCCTATTCCATACACCTGCAACATCTGCCATTTTGCCTCCCTATCCACCCTATCATATGCCTTTTCCAAATCCATAAATGCCACAAAAACCTCTTTACCCTTATCTAAATACTGTTCACCTATATGTTTCACTGTAAACACTTGGTCTACACCCCCCCTCCTATATTTCCTAAAGCCCTCTTGTTCATCTGCTATCCTGCTCTCCGTCTTACTCTTAATTCTTTCAATATTAACTCTACCATACACTTTACCTGGTATACTCAACAGACTTATTCCCCTATAATTTTTGCACTCTCTTTTGTCCCCTTTGCCTTTATACAAAGGAACAATACATGCTCTCTGCCAGTCTCTAGGTACCTTACCCTCTTCCATACATTTATTAAATAATAGCACCAACCACTCCAGAACTATATCCCCACCTGCTTTTAACATTTCTATCTTTATCCCATCAATCCCAGCTGCCTTACCCCCTTTCATTCTACCCACTGCCTCACGAACTTTCCTAACACTCACAACTGGCTCTTCCATACTCCTACAAGATATTATTCCTCCTTGCCCTACACACGAAATCACAGCTTCACTATCTTCATCAACATTTAACAACTCCTCAAAATATTCCCTCCATCTTCCCGATACCTCTAACTCTCCATTTAATAACTCTCCTCTCCTATTTTTAACTGTCAAATACATTTGTTCTCTAGGCTTCCTCAACTTATTAATCTCACTCCAAAACTTTTTCTCATTTTCAACAAAATTTGTTGATAACATCTCACCCACTCACTCATTTGCTCTCTTTTTACATTGCTTCACCACTCTCTTAACCTCTCTTTTTCTCTCCATATACTCTTCCCTCCTTGCATCACTTCTACTTTGTAAAAACCTCTCATATGCTAACTTTTTCTCCCTTACTACTCTCTTTACATTATCATTCCACTAATCGCTCTTCTTCCCTCCCGCACCCCACTTTCCTGTAACCACAAACTTCTGCTGAACACTCTAACACTCCATTCTTAAACCTACGCCATACATCTTCGACCCCATTGCCTATACTCTCACTAGTCATCCCATGTTATATCTTACCTAACTGCCTCTTAGTTTATAAACCTTCACTCTCTTCTGCTTCTATTTTCCTTGTATCCCATCTACCTTTTACTCCCAGTAAGTAATAGTTGATTAACTTCTCATGTGGCCATGTACCAGATAACTGCAGGTTGAGGGTATAAAATAACACTCAGGGTTCATCTCTTGCCAAAACAAAGTACTCTGAAAAATCAAGGGCTTTAGACAAGCAGGGCTTTTTATAAAAATATATATTATATTATTAATATTATTAACGGTATAGACACACACGAAATAAGGCAAACCATGTTACCTCTCATGGCACAAGACAATAGGAAGACTCTAGCAAGTCTGCAATCAATTGCACAATCCTTTCAAAATTCAGCATAGGGCCATAGTCAAACTACCACATTATCAACACCTGTGTTAAATGTACTTTGGTAAAACATGAACTTGTACAGGAACAGGTAACACTGTACTTATCTTTGTTGCTGGGTCATCTTTCTGCAGCTGCAGCCAGAAAGATCCCCCGACGTGACCCAGTGTTCTACCACCACGGAGCTGTTAGGGACAAGTATATATAAAGTGAGTATAAGAATATTTACCCCTGAGGAGCGTATAACCATAAGGGTGGGCTAAAAAGCCCGCACCTTACTGCCGTCTATAGGATGGTTTCAAACCTCTTGTGACTACAAGAACTGCGCAGTTTGTCTATTTGCAGTAATGTCACTGCAAGAAGCTGCACACACTTCTCTGTAATATACCGCTAATGTGGATTGTCTTTTATAAACAAAAAAAAAACGCGCTGGAACTGAGTTCTTTATCCATTATCCCGACGTTAATGTTCCCTCTGGGATGTTATAAAGCAATCTGATCTCCTTCGCCCCTCGCTCGCCCCGGCGTGCCTTGACATACAAAGAAAATATCGACCAAGCATGTTTCCCTTGCTTGCCAAACTTCTACAGGAAGCAATGCAGAATGCCTGATTTCTTGCTGTGTCTGGACTTAGACTACTGTATATGCTATCTTTAACATTGTATTAGAATGGGTGTAGGATTTTCTTAATTTCCCTACTACTGTAAGAGATCAAATGTCTCTCATTAACAACATATAGGAGTAACAGTGGAAGTGGCGTGTCTGGACTGGTACATTTGTATCCAATTACTTGACGTGAAAGCAAAAAAGGCTTCACTGCCTCTTTCTGAGGGCTGGGCCCATCAGTTGAAAAGGGCTTGAAAGTATAAACAAGTTCATCCGTAGCTGCAACTTACAATGTCCTTACATCACCTGCCACCCAGAAAACTTAAAATACACTTGGCAGAAGTGTTGGTCTGCCTCCATGCCCAGCCAGCAATAGAGAAAGAGATAGTATACAGCATCTGCAGTGGGTCGCATCTGACCAACGACTGCTTGGGTAATCTATAGAAAGGAGTGGCGATGGAACCTCGGTGTCTGAACTAAGGTAAGAAATATCAAACCTGGAACCTGCAATGCCCGGAGAGGCTCTGCCGGTCTAGGCTGCATGGAAAACCCCAACTGTCCAGCCTCTAACATCAGGTAAGGACATCACCACTGAGCAGCAGCAATGTGCAGACGAGGCTACAGTATCTAAGAACCCAGAGCCACTTGCCCTACCACAGTTGTACTCACCTAATTGTGGTTGCAGGTGTCGAGTCATAGCTCCTGGCCCCTCCTCTTCACTGGTTGCTACTGGGTCACTCTCCCTGCGCCGTGAGCTTTATCATACCTCTTCTTGAAACTATGAATGGATCCTGCCTCCACTACATCGCTTCCCAAACTATTCCACTTCCTGACCACTATGTGACTAAAGAAATACTTCCTAACATCCCTGTGATTCATCTGAGTCTTCAACTTCAAACTGTGTCCCCTTGTTGCTGTGTCCCATGTCTGGAACATTCTGTCTCTGTCCACTTTGTCAATTCCTCTCAGTATTTTATATGTCGTTATCATGTCCCCCTTATCTCTCATGTCCTCCAGTGCCTGGTGTTATACTCACCCCAAGATCTTTTTCCTTGAGTGAGGTTTGCAGTCTCTGGCTCCCTAGACTGTACTCCGTCTGCGGTCTTCTTCATGTATCAGAAATCTTGCCTATGAGGATAGACTGAGGGCCCTGAATCTGCACTCTCTAGAAAGGCGTAGAATTAGGGGGAATATGATTGAGGTGTATAAATGGAAAACAGGAATAAATAGAGGGGATGTAGATAGCGTGCTAAAAATATCTAGTATTGACAGGACACGCAGCAATGGCTTTAAGTTGGATAAATTCAGATTCAGGAAGGATATAGGAAAGCATTGGTTTGGTAATAGAGTTGTCGATGAGTGGAACAAACTCCCGATTACAGTTATAGAGGCTAAAACGTTGTGTAGTTTTAAAAATAGGCTAGATAAATATATGAGTGGGTGCGGGTGGGTGTGAGTTGGTCCTGACTAGCTTGTGCTACTAGGTCAGATGCCGTGCTCCTTCCTTAAGTGAATGTAACCTGACCTGGCTGAATCGGGGCATTGGCTTAAGCCGGTGGGAGACTTGGACCTGCCTCGCATGGGCCAGTAGGCCTGCTGCAGTGTTCCTTCTTTCTTATGTTCTTATGACTGCACTTGGTGGGGTTGAACTCCAGGAGCCAATTGCTGGACCAGGCCCATGATCCAGTCCTCTTGATGGGTTTTTGTCTGTGGAACCCCACTCGTCACAGGCGCCCACTCTGACACCTCTCCACGTACCATGACTCGCTGCTGTCTTCCTGATAGGTATTCCCTGATTTATTGGAGTGCCTTCCCTGTTATCCCTGCCTAGTCCTCCAGGTTTTGCACTAATTTTCTTGTGTGGAACTGTGTCAAACGCCTTCTTACAGTCCAAGAAAATGCAATCTACCCACCCCTCTCTCTCTTGTCTTACTGCTGTCACCCTGTTATAGAACTCCAGTAGGTTTGTGACTCAGGATTTCCCGTCCCTGAAACCTGGTTAGCTGTCGTTGATAAGCTCATTCCTTTCTAGGTGCTCCACCACTCTTCTCCTGACTATCTTCTCTATACATGTCAGTGACACTGGTCTGTAGTTTAGTGCTTCATGTCTGTCTCCTTTTTTTAAAAATTGTTTTTACATTTGCTGTTTTCCATACCTCAGGTAATCTCTCTGTTTCGATAGATGTGTTGAATATTGTTATCAGGGGTACACATAGCGCCTCTGCTCCCTCTCTCAGGACCCATGGAGAGATGTTATCGGCCCCATCGCCTTTGAGGTATCTAGCTCGCTCAGCAGCCTCTTCACTTCCTCCTCGGTGTGTGTGTGTGTGTTAGTTACCATTTTGTCCTAGGCACATGTCGATTAGACACTAGGCCTGTTGTATATATGTGTGTGTGTACGAAACACTTCGAAATGTTTCGGCCCCGCCGGGAATTGAACCCGGGCCCTCCGTGCGTGAAGCAAGAGCGCTAGCCACCATGCCATCTGGGCGTGTGTGTGTGTGTGCGTGTGTGTGTTATACGAAATAATCTAAATCTGTTAATTAGACGGAATTCGTATAAATTTATACCTTCATTTTTTATACAAAATGGTGAAAAAAAATTATTTTTGCAACAAACCTAACTTAAGGGTGTATATTCGCCGGAACACCCCTGGCCCGGGTCTTTTCCAGATGGTGACCCGACCTTGGCTCCCTGTCGTGGGTGTGTCTGAGACCTATGACTCCCATGGGAGGACAGGTACAATTACCCCCTCATCGTCTGAGACCAATTGTCCCCAGGCCTAGCCACGTTCCCCACCCTCACGGGGCTCGTAGGGAGAAGCTAGGCCTCTCTGGTCTGCCATCTTCCCCGCCCCATGGAGGCTGACGTGAAGGGCAGTCTTGCGAGCTTCAGGTGGTAGCAAGCTCCAGCTTTGGCACCTACCCTGCCCTAGAAGGGCTGGGCATGGTCCCTTACTTAGATTCCTCACCTAACCCAACGTTACATAACAAAATTTTCCTAATTTTACTATATATACTATATAATTTTAAATTTACATAATAATATTACAAATCAATAAAAAGTTTTTTGTTCTCAAAATCATTTTCGCATATTTACTGGATAAAGAAAATTTCGTTCAGCTTATTCGGCAGAATAATCAGATTCGGCTTATTTTGCATGACATATTTATGTGGGTGCTACTCTCCTTATGGGCGCTTCTCTTCTTGTGGGAGTTACTCTTTGTTGTGGGTGATACTCTTGTTGGTGCTGCTTTTCTTGTGGATGTTACTCTTCTTGTGGTTGCTACTCTTCTTGTTGATGCTACTCTTGTTGTGGGAGTTACTCTTATTGAAAGTGCTGCTCTTGTTGTGGGTGTTACTCTTGTTGTTCGTGCTGCTCTTGTTGGTGCTACTTTTCTTGTTAGTGCTACTCTTGTTTGTGCTACACTTCTTGTTACTTGTTGTGTGTGCTACTCTTGTTGTGGGAGTTACTCTTGTTGTGGATGCTACTCTTATTGATACTTGTTGTGGGTGTTACTTTTGTTGTGAGTGGTACTCTTGTGGGTGCAACTCTTCTTGTTGGTTCTGCTCATATTGTGGGTGTTACTGTTGTTGTGGGAGCTATTGTTGCTGTGGGTGCTACTCTTGTGGGTGCTACGCTTGTTGTTGGTGCTATTCTTGTTGAGGGTGCTTCTCTAATAGTGGGTGTTACTTTTGTTGTGAGTGCTACTCTTGTTGGTGCTTCTCTTGTTGTTGGTGTTACACTTGTTGTGTTTGCTATTTTTGTTTAGGTGCTTCTTTTGTGGGTGCTACTCTTTCTGTGAGTGCTACTCATGTGGTTGCTAGTCTCGTTGTGGGTGCTTCTTTTGTTGTGGGTGCTACTGTTGTGAATGCTACTCTTGTTGTGGTTGCTACTCTTGTTGTGGTTGCTACTCTTGTTGTAGGTGCTACTCTTGATGTGTGTGCTACTCTTGTTGTCGGTGCTTCTCTTGTTGCGAGTGCTACTCTTATTGAGGGTTCTATTCTAGTTGTGGGTGCTACTCTTGTTGTGGATGCTATTCTTGTGGGCTCTACTCTTGTGAGTGCTACTCTTCTTGTGGGTGCTACTCTTGCTGTGGGTGCTGCTCTTGACGTGAGTGCTACTCGTGTTGTGGGTGTTACTCTTGTTGCGGGTGTTACTCTTCTTGTGAGTGCTACTCTTGTTGTGGGTGCTACTCTTGTTGTGGGTGCTACTCCTGTTGTGAGTGCTACTCTTGTTGTGGGTGCTACTCTTGTTCTGGGTGCTACTCGTATTGTGGGTGCTACTCTTGTTGTGTGTGCTACTCTTGTTGTAAGTGCTACTCTTGTTGTGGGTGCTACTCTTGTTGTGGGGTCTACTCTTGTTGTGGGTGCTACTCTTGTTGTGGGTGCTACTCTTGTGGGTGCTACTCTTGTTGAGGGTGCTACTCCTGTTGTGGGTGCTACTTTTATTGTGGGTGCTACTCTAGTGGTGGGTGCTACTCTTGTTGTGGGTGCTGCTCTTTTTGTGGGTAGTACTCTTGTTGTGGGTGTTACTCATGTTGCGTGTGCTACTGTTGTTGTGGGTGCTATTATAGTTGTGGGTGCTACTCTTGTTGTGGGTGCTACTCTTGTTGTGGGTGCTACTCTTGTTGTGGGTGCTACTCTTGTTGTATGTGCTACTCTTGTTGTGGGTGCTATTCTTGTGGGTGCTACTCTTGTTGTGGGTGCTACTCTTGTTTTGGGTGCTACTCTTGTTGTGGGTGCTACTCTTGTTGTTTAAACTACTCTTGTTGTGGGTGCTACTCTTGTTGTGGGTGCTAATCTTGTTGTGGATGCTACTCTTGTTGTGGGTGCTACTCTTGTTGTTGGTGCTACTCTTGATATGGGTGCTACTCTTGTTGTGGGTTCTACTCTTGTTGTAAGTGCTACTGTTGTTGTTGTTGATACTCTTGTTGTGGGTGTTACTCTTGTTGTGGGTGTTGCTCTTGTTGTGTGTGCTACTTTTGTTGTAGTTACTTCTCTTGTTGTGCGAGCTACTCTTGTGGTTAGTGCTACTCTTCTTGTGGGTGCTAATCTTGTTGTTGGTGGTACTCTTGTGGGTGCTACTCTTGTTGTAGGTGCTACTCTCGTTGTGGGTGCTACTCTTGTGGGTGCTACTCTTGCTGTGGGTGCTACTCTTGTGGGAGCTACTCTTGTTGTGGATGTTACTCTTCTTGCCGGTGTTACTCTTCTCGTGAGTGCTACTCTAATTGTGGGTGTTACTCTTGTTGTGGATGCTACTTTTCTTGTGCGTGTTATTGTTGTTGTGTGTGCTACTCTTGATGAAGGTGCTACTCTTGTTGTGGGTGCTACTCTTGTTGTGGGTTCTACTCTTGTTGTGAGTGTTACTCTTGTGGGTGATATTATTGTTGTGGGTGCTACTCTTGTTGTGGTTACTACACTTGTGGTTGCTACTCTTGTTGTGGGTGCTACTCTTGTTGAGGGTGCTACTCTTGTTGTTAATACGTATTACTTTCGTTATGGGTGTTACTCTTGTTTTGGGTGCTACTCTTGTTGTGGGGGCTACTCTTGTTGTGGGTGCCATTCTAGTTGTGGGTGCTACTCTTGTTGTGGGTGCTATTCTTGTTGTGGGTGTTATTCTTATGGGTGCTACTCTTCTTGTGGCTGCTACTCTTGTTGTGGGTGCTACTCTTCTTCTGGGTGCTACTCATTTTGTGGGTGTTACTCTTGTTGTTGGTACTACTCTTGTTGTGGGTGCTACTCTTTTTAAGGGTGCTATTCTTGTTGTGGGTGCTAATCTTGCTGTGGGTGCTACTCTTGTTATAGGTGCTACTCTCGTTCTGGGTTCTACTCTTGTGAGTGCTACTCTTGTTGTGGGTGATACTCTTGTTGTGGGTGTTACTCTTGTTGTGGGTGTTACTCTTGCTGTGTGTGCTACTTTTGTTGTAGGTGTTACTTTTGTTGTTAGTGCTACTCTTGTTGTGGGTGCTACTCTTGTTGTACTTGCTGCTCTTGTTTTGGGTGCTACTCTTGTTTTGAGTGCTACTCTTGTTGTGGGATGTACTTTTATTGTGGGTGCTACTCATGTGGGTGCTACTCCTGTTGTGGGTGCTACTCTTGTTGTGGGTTCTACTCCTGTTTTGAGTGCTGCTTTTGTTGTGGGTGCTACTCTTGTTGTGAGTGTTACTCTTGATGTATATACTACTCTTGTTGTGGGTGCTGCTTTTGTTGTGGATGCTTCTCTTGTTGTGTGTGTTTCTGTTGTTCTGGTGTTACTCTTGTTGTGGGTGCTACTCTTGTTGTGGGTGCTACCCTTGTTGTGGGTGCTACTCTTGCTGTAGGTGCTACTCTTGTTGTGGGTGCTACTCTTGTTGTGGGTGCTACTCTTGTTTTGGGTGCTACTCTTGTTGTAAGTGGTACTTTTATTGAGGGTGCTACTCATGTGGGTGCTACTCTTGTGGGTGCTACTCTTGTTGTGGGTGCTGCTCTCGTTGTTCGTGGTACTCTTGTGGGTGCTACTCTTGTTGTGGGTGATATTCTTGCTTTGAGTCGTACTCTTGTTGATGATACTCTTGTTGTTTGTCCTACTCTTGTTGTTGGTACTACTCTTGTTGTGGGTGCTACTCCTGTTTTGAGTGCTGCTTTTGTTGTGGGTGCTACTCTTGTTGTGATTGTTACTCTTGATGTATGTACCACTCTTGTGGGTGGTACTCTTGTTGTGGGTGCTGCTTTTGTTGTGGATGCTTCTCTTGTTGTGTTTCTCTTGTTCTGGTGTTACTCTTGTTGTGGGTGCTACACATGTTGTGGGTGGTACCCTTGTTGTGGGTGTTACTCTTGTTGCGGGTGTTACTCTTGTTCTGAGTGCTTCTCGTTTTGTGGGTGCTACTCTTGTTGTGGATGCTACTCCAGCTGTGGGTGCTTTTCTTGTTATGGGTTCTACATTTGTTGTGCGTGTTACTCTTGTTGTGTGTGCTACTCTTGTTGTAGGTGCTACGCTTGATGTGGGTGCTACTCTTGTTGTGGGTGCTACTTTTGTTGTCGGTGCTACTCTTGTTGTGGGTGCTACTCTAGTAGTTCATACTACTGTTGTATGTGCTACTCTTCTTTTGGGTGCTACTCTTGTGGGTGCTACTCTTGTTGTGGGTGTTGCTCTTGTTGTGAGTGCTACTCTTGTGGGTGCTACTGTTGTGGGTGCTACTCTTGCTGTGGGAGTTTTTCATTGTGTGGGTGCTACTCTTGTGCTTGCTACTCTTGTTGAGGGTGCTACTCTTGTTGTGGGAGCTACTCTTTTTTTTGTTGTGGGTGCAACTCTTCTTGTGTGTGCTACTCTTCTTGTGGGTGTTACTCTTGTTGAGGGTTCTACGCTTGTTGTGGGTGTTACTCTTGTTGTGGATGATACTCTTGTTGAAGGTGATACTCTTTTTGTTGGTGCTACTCTTCTTGTGGATGCTACTCTTCTTATGGGTGCTGCTCTTATTGTGAGTGTTACTCTTGTTGTGGGTGATACTCTTGTTGGTGCTGCTTTTCTAGTGGATGCTACTCTTCTTGTGGTTGCAATTCTTCTTGTTGGAGCTACTCATGTTGTGGGTGTTACTCTTGTTGAAGGTGCTACTCTTCTTTTTGGTGCTACTCTTCTTGTGGATGCTATTCTTATGGGTGCTTCTCTTCTTGTGGGAGTTACTCTTATTGAAAGTGCTGCTGTTGTTGTGGGTGTTACTCTTGTTGTTCGTGCTGCTCTTGTTGGTGCTACTTTTCTTGTTAGTGCTACTCTTGTTTGTGCTACACTTCTTGTTACTTGTTGTGTGTGCTACTCTTGTTGTGGGAGTTACTCTTGTTGTGGATGCTACTCTTATTGATACTTGTTGTGGGTGTTACTTTTGTTGAGAGTGCTACTCTTGTGGGTGCAACTCTTATTGTTGGTTCTACTCATATTGTGGGTGCTACTGTTGTTGTGGGTGCTATTGTTGTTGTTGGTGCTACTCTTGTGGGTGGTACGCTTGTTGTTGGTGCTACTCATGTTGAGGGTGCTTCTCTTGTTATGGGTGTTACTTTTGTTGTGAGTGCTACTCTTGTTGGTGCTTATCTTGTTGTTGGTGTTACTCTTGTTGTGTTTGCTATTTTTTTTAGGTGCTTCGTTTGTGGGTGTTACTCTTGCTGTGAGTGCTACTCATGTGGTTGCTACTCTTGTTGTGGGTGCTTCTTTTGTTGTGGGTGCTACTGTTGTGAGTGCTGCTATTGTTGAGGGTGCTACTCTTGATGTAGGTGCTACTCCTGTTGTGTGTGCTACTTATGTTGTGGGTGCTACTCTTGTTGTGGATGCTACTGTTGTTGTGGGTGCTACTCTTGTTGTGGGTGCTACTGTTCTTGTGGGTGCTACTCTTGCTGTGGGTGCTGCTCTTGTTGTGAGTGCTACTCTTGTTGTGGGTGCTATGCTTGTTGATGGTGTTACTCTTGTTGCGGGTGTTACTCTTCTTGTGAGTGCTACTGTTGCTTTGGGTGCTACTCTTCTTGTGGGTTCTACTGCTGTTCTGGGTGCTATTTTTGTTGCGGGTACTACTTTTGTTGTGCGTGTTACTCATGTTCTGTACTCACCTACTCACCTAATTGTGGTTGCAGGGGTCGAGACTCGGCTCCTGGCCCCCCCTCTTCGCTGTCCGCTACTGGGTCTCTGCTCTTCCTGCTCCATGAGTTTTATCATACCTTGTCTTAAAACTATGTATGGTTCCCGCCTCCACTATATCGTTGGATAGACTATTCCACTTCCTAACTACTCTGTTGGTGATACTCTTCTTGTGGATGCTTCTCTTCTTATGGGTGCTTCTCTTCTTTGGGGAGTTACTCTTGTTGTGGGTGTTACTCTTGTTGAGGGTTCTACGCTTGTTGTGGGTGTTACTCTTGTTGTGGATGATACTCTTGTTGAAGGTGATACTCTTCTTGTTGGTGATACTCTTCTTGTGGATGCTTCTCTTCTTATGGGTGCTTCTCTTCTTGGGGGAGTTACTCTTGTTGTGGGTGTTACTCTTGTTGTGTGTGCTGCTCTTATTGTGGGTGTTACTCTTGTTTAAGGTGCTACTCTTGTTGGTGATGCTTTTCTTGTGGATGCTACTCCTATGGGTGCTTCTCTTCTTGTGGGAGTTACTCTTATTGTGGGTGTTACTCTTGGTGTGGGTGCTGCTCTTGTTGGTGATGCTTTTCTTGTGGATGCTACTCTTCTTCAGGGTGCTACTCTTGTTTGTGCTACACTTCTTGTTATTTGTTGTGTGTGCTACTCTTGTTGTGGGAGTTACTCTTGTTGTGGATGCTACTCTTATTTATACTTGTTGTGGGTGTTATATTTGTTGTGGGTGCTATTGTTGTTGTGGGTGCTACTTTTGTGGGTGCAACGCTTGTTGTTGGTGCTACTCTTGTTGAGGGTGATTTTCTTGCTGAGGGTGTTACTCTTGTTGTGGGTGTTACTCTTGTTGGGTGTGCTGCTTTAGTGGGTGCTACTCTTGTTGTGGGAGTTACTATTGTTGTGATTGCTACTCTTGTGGGTGCTTCTCTTGTTGTGGGTGTTACTCTTGTTTTGTTTGCTACTTTTGTTTACGTACTTCTTTTGTGGGTGCTACTCTTGTTGTGAGTGCTACTCTTGTTGTGAGTGCTACTCTTGTGGTTTCTACTCTTGGTGTGGGTTCTAATCTTGTTGTGTGTGCTGCTCTTGTTGTGGGTCCTAATTTTGTGGTGTTACTGTTGTGGGTGCTGCTCTTGATGTGTTTGCTACTCTTGTCGGTGCTACTCTTGTTGTGGGTGCTACTCTTGTTGATGGTGCTACTCTTCTCGTGGGTGCTACTCTTCTTGTGGGTGCTACTATTGTTGAGTGTGCTACTCTTTTTGAGGGTGCTACTCCTTTTGTGGGTGTTACTTTGATTGTGGGTGGTGCTCTTATTGGAGGTGCTACTCTTATTTTAGATGCTACTCTTTTTGTGTGTGCTACTCTTGTAGTTGGAGTTACTCTTGTTGTGTGTGCTACTCTTGTTGTGGGTGCTACTCTTGTTGGTGCTTCTCTTGTTGTGGGTGCTTCTCTTGTTGTGGGTACTGCTCTTGTTGTGGGTGCTTCTCTTGTTGTGTTTGCTACTCTTGTGGGTGGTACTCTTTTGTGTGTGCTACTGTTGTGGGTGGTACTCTGGTTGTTGTGCTACTCTTGTGTGTGGTACTCTTGTGGGTGGTACTCTTGTTGTTGTGCTACTCTTGTGAATGGTACTCTTGTTGTGTGTGCTACTCTTGTGGGTGGTACTCTTGTTGTGTGTGCTACTGTTGTGGGTGGTACTCTTGTTGTGTGTGCTACTCTTGTGGGTGGTACTCTTGTTGTGTTTGATACTCTTGTGGGTGGTACTCTTGTTGTGTGTGCTACTCTTGTGGGTGGTACTCTTGTTGTGGGTTCTACTTTTGTGTTTGCTTCACTTATTGTGGGTACTACTCGTGTTGGAGATGCTGTTCTTATTGTGGGTGTAACTCTTGTTGTAAGTGCTACTCATTTTGTGGGTGCTTCTCTTCTTGTGGGTGCTACTTTTGTTATGTGTGCTAGTCATTTTGATGTTGCTGCTCTTGGTGTGGGTGCTACTCTTGTTGTGAGTGCCACTCTTGTTGTTTGTAGTAATCTTGTGGGTGCTACTCCTGTTAGTGCTACTCTTGTTGTGGGTGCTACTCCTGTTAGTGCTACTCTTGTTGTGGGTGCTACTCCTGTTAGTGCTACTCTTCTTGTGGGTGATACTTTTCTTGTGAGTTCTACTCTTGGTGTGGGTGCTTCTCTTGTGGCTGCTACTCCTGTTATGGATTGTACTTTTGTGAGTTCCATTCTTGTTGTGGATGCTACTCTAGTGAGTACTACTCTTTTTGTATGTTCTACTTTTGTTGTGGGTTCCACTCTTGTTGTGGGTGATACTCTTGTTGTAGGTGCTACTCATGTTGTGGGTGCTACTCTTATAGCTGCTACTCTTGTTGTGGGCGCTACTCTTGTTGTGGGTGCTTATTACAAACTCATGTTATCAAGGCCTGTTATCCTGAGTGTAAATGGAATGGAGCAAAAATTTACACTTTGAATTGTATTTTACTTCACCAAGTATCATCAGAGTTATGTACACAATATACACTATGTACAGCAATAGGCAATATAAGTGCACGCCACGGTAATCCAAGGCAACAATAGAAGCCGAAGACAGAGTGCACTGTGCTTCAACCAGCAAAATGGATATGTCAATGGTGAAAACGTAAGTGCTACCTCATCACCTTCAAAATTGCTAGACCCACATTATCATTGTCTGAACCTAGGTACTGATCTGACGATGGGGTCCACTATCATCAAACCCTTAGCACCTAATTCACTGGTTGGGGAGGCAGCCTAATATGAGAGTTTGGTCATGCGCCGAATAAATGCAACGTACTCTTCGCATGTCACACCCCCACCCCAAAAGTGCTCTAATGGCTGGGACTAGGCTTCCACCTCCAATGGGTAGTGTGCCGCCATGGCACATTACAATAATGGGACTGCCTTTCCTCTCAACCATCCAGCTCATTAGATGTTAAGAAAAAGGACACAAATGCAACTAATGAGACATTTTATTGTGGCAACGTTTCGCTCTCCAGGAGCTTTTTCAAGCTTGAAAAAAGCTCCTAGAGAGCGAAACGTTGCCACAATAAAATGTCTCATTAGTTGCATTTGTGTCCTTTTACTTAACATATTGTCGGTAATTCTACCAATATTAACTCATTAGATAAAGCTCAACTTTTCTCGAGACATAATGTCCAGCTTTAAACTTAGAGTGAGACAGCAGACAGTAGAGCTAACGTAGGTCCAAGACACCTGCGGACGGTAGCAGAATATGCCCTCACTAAAAAAAAAAAACCCACACAATGACATATATACAAAGGGGGAAAAAAGAGCGCTACTACCAATAGTCCCTAACACATCCTAACCTAATACATATATTCTAACTTCAGGACAATGAATCAGCCAGCTGGTTATCTCTACCAGCAATGTGCCTGATCTGTACATTATAGGGTTGCAGAAGTACTGCCCCCACCCCTGACTTGCAAGCGTCAACCTGTAATGTTTTGAAAAATCTGGAGACAGAATAATGGGTGCAGTACAAAGGATTCTTTTTTGCTTTTGTAAAAGCATTTTGACATTCTGGGGTCCAATTATAGTGGGATTTATGACTGGTAAGGGAGGTTAGAGGGGCTACAGCATCTGCAATTTTTTTACAGAATCTTCTATAAAATTCTACCATACCTAGGAAACGGCGGGATTTCCTGTCATGAGGTACTGGATAATTTTTAATCTCAAAGATTTTAGCAAATTTAGGGGCAACTTTGCCACTACCTACTTCATGGCCTAAAATATTAATAGTAGATTAGCCAAAGGATGACTTGGATTAACTAACAGTTAAATGGAAACTCTGGAAAGTCTTAAAGAGAGCCTTAAGCCTAAACATATGTTGGTCCCTAGTATCTGACACTACAATGTCATCTAGGTAAGCAGCCGTGCTTTCAAGTCCTTTAATAGCCTGATGGATCAGTGTTTGGAATGATGCCGGCGAGTTTTTCATTCCGAATGGGGTTACTGTATATTGATAATGACCTCCTGGAAATACGAAGGCAGAGATTTCCTTCGCCTTATTTATTAAAGGTACCTGATAGTAACCTTTAAGGAGGTCTAATTTAGATACAAAGGTAGCCTTACCCACGAAGTCGATTACGTCATCCAGACGTGGCAGAGGATAGTCATCTGCAACTGTGACCTCATTCACCTTACGGTAGTATGTACACATTCGAAACCCTCCATCAGCTTTGTTAACAAGGTTGCACGGTGAAGCCCACGGACTAGATGACTCCTCCACTAACCCATGCTCTAACAGAAATTCTACCTCCTGCTGAAGTAGCCTCTGTTTTTCAGGATTAGCTCTGTAGGGGGAAAGTTTAATAGGTTTAGAGTTTCCAACTTCTACATCATGATGTCCTAATGTACATTTTTTCGGAACTTCCGAAAAGATATCAGGGTAAGATTGTAGGAGCGCAGTTAAACTTGTTACTTGATTCTTAGACAGCCCCATCATTATAGGGTTAGGGTCCTTGAGGACAGAATTTGGAAGCTTTACTTGATTTTCAGGAATAGTGTGCAAAGAGTCAGGGTCATCTACAGAGGCAGAGGACACAGTCATTGGGGAATTTATCTGGAGTATTAAATGCTTTAATCTGATAATGTGGGATGTTTTACTTTTTGAGGTCATGTCAAGGGGAGATACCACATAATTTACTTCAGGTGTGGCCAGGTAGAGGTTCCTGTACCAACACCTTGTCTCCTGGATGGAAGGAGCGAACTTTTGAACTTCTGTCATACCTCTGTTTCATCGTAATTTGAGCTGCTTTTTAAGTTAGCCTTAGCCAACTGACGTGCCACCTGCAACCTTGAAGAAGGGTTGCAGAGGGTTGTGGAGGCGTCTTCTCCCATCCATCCTTCCTTGAGCACCCATAGAGGACCTCGTACATTGTGCCCAAAGATCAGCTCAAAAGGACTGTACCCTGTAGACTCTTGCACAGTTTCTCTCATTGCAAATAGCAACAGAGGAAGTGATTCATCCCAGTCTGTAGGAAAATGCATGCAGAATGTTCTCATCATTGTTTTTAACGTCTGATGGAATCTTTCCAAGACGCCTTGGGACTGGGGATGATAGGCAGTGGATATGTTATGAACTATTCCCAGCCTAGTTAATGCTTCCCTAAATGCTTTGGCAGTGAAGTTAGTACCTTGATCACTTTGAATAGACTTAGGAATGCCAAAGCAGGAGATAAACTTAGTTAAGGCCTTAAGAATTGCTTTAGTATTGATACTGCGCATGGTGATTGCCTCTGGGTATCTAGTTATTCTACCCATAATTGTAAATAAATACTGATTTCCAGACGTAGACTTAAGTAGTGGGCCTACACAATCTATGATTAACTCTGCAAAGGGTTCTCCATCTGCGGGTATAGGATGGAGAGGTGCAGGTTTAATGGGGTGTCCAGGTTTCCCTACCTACTGACATTCTCGACAACAGTGGATATGATTCTTTACATCTTGCCTTAACTTTGGCCAGAATTCTTTTAATATTCTATACATAGTTTTGGTAATTCCAAAATGGCCTCCTAAAGAAGAGTTATGGGCTATATTTAATATTTGTATCTATTTTTGGGGGGAACTACTAATCTAGCTGTTTGTGGTCTTCCCTCCACCTTACCAGTTTCAATGCAGATTAAAAAGTCGTTTTTAATTTCATATTTGACTGGGTGATCTGAAGGAGATTTACCCATGGCTGCCTTAAAAGCAAAATTCAATGAAGGGTCTTATCGTTGTTCCTCCCGAAAGGACAGTCCCTCAGGCATGGAAACAGAGACATCTGGCAATCCTGCAACCCTGGAATAGGAAGGCTTGATCTGGGTCTGTTCACTAAATTTACGAGGCCCTAGACAGTTTTCCTCGTAAACCAAATTGGTTAGTCCGAGATCAGAGTCGTCCAAGGAAGAGTTAACATTCTCATCAGACATCCATTGGGATTTTCCCCGAGTTATGGCCAACATCGGGGAAGAATTAGTCATTATAGGTTCTGTCCACATAGTAGAATTAATGTCTTTACCCAGTAATAACACGGCATCTTTCATAGGAAATCCATCAGAAACACCTACAATCAAATACCCAGTGTAATATTTACTCTGCACATAAATTTTATGTAAAGGGACAGAAAATACTGCTCCTCCAAAAGCCAATCCAACGACATTCATCTTTGCAAATATACAGGGTCTAAAGCCAGCAACAAACAACAAGATACCTTACATCTGTTGACTGCTTACAGAGTCAAATGCTAGGTTTCCGGCTTTCACAGAGACCCACATAAGAGATCACTTGGACAATGAAATATGGATCCCGGGCTACAACCTATACAGATGTGACAGAGTGAACAGGCAAAAAGGGGGGGTTGTTCTGTATATCACAGAGTCACTTTTAAAGTTTAGAACTACAAATGCCTCAAATGAATTGAAGTATTAGAAAAAGATCGAGAATCAAACCTGGTCATCGTAGTTGATACAAGCCTGGATGCAAGTCCCCCCAATTCCAGGAACAGCTTTGAAAATTTACCACCGTCTGGAAAAATTTTCCAGCCCTGCCCCCCCAAATCTTGCTCCTGGGGGATTTCAACCCAAGGACCAAATGAAGGAATATTAAACAATTTGGGGCAGAGATAACACCAGAGGCAGCTAGATGAAAATCGCCCCACATAAACTATTAAATCTCTGCACCAAATTAATTTTTAAAACCCGCAAAAGTAGAGCCTACAAGATTGAGAATACGCTGGGTATTTTACCATTTCTGATAGAAATGTCATCATATCAAAAAAAAAATGATCACAACATAATAGAGGTCCGACATGGGGGGGAGCCCCAGATCGACAAAATATGATCAGCCGCGATTGAGCTTTTACCCAAATTCAAAAAAAAACATAAGGTGAAAGAAACCAAGTCCAAATGATATAAACTGGGAAGATAGCCAACATCAAGGATCCTAACCTATGTCTAGAACAAATTAACTTGTACTTGAGGTTTGCTTTGGCAAACCCCAAGGAAAGAAGGAGAAGATGTAAAATAGAAAAAGAGAGGCGCTCCCCATACAGGCGAAGGCAGAGAATAACGGGGGATTACAGTCCCAAAATATCTGAAATACGTAGGAGATGCTTCAGAGAAATAGCAACATCAAATAAAACTAAAGGAATCTTTTTCAGGGAAACAAGAAAGGGGAAGAAAAAAT